>JAUNZO010003103.1:0-173906 GCA_031894775.1 Chloris gayana
GTACAAAAACATATCCTAGGTCAAATCTTACAAGATGGAAAGTAATAAGAGTGTATAATCAATACCTGGATTACACGGTGTGCAGAATGATGGGATGTACGACAATAGTAGCAAAAAGCAATTGGTTCCTCACAATCAATGCAAAATAAGTTGCACTCATTACGGCTTGAGTGAAGATGGTTTGTGCAAGTGGAAAAGAATTGAGTGACAAGTAACAATTCCAACCATGAAGGTTCCATCTCTTTTCTCACCAGTGATGTTGTGTCTAGCAATGGAGCCGAAAGCCTATATTTATAGAGAATCTGCGAAAGATAGGATTGAATTCTTTCTAGTAAACAGGCTTGCATTGGAAGACGTTTTCCATATTTTGCGGGGACCAGTGAACTGATATGTCCCAGTAATAATTATATACCTACAAAAATATATTTTAGAACTGTGTAAACATTTCTGGTAAATAGGCCTACGTTGCAAGACTTTTTCCATATTCTGTGGGTACCAATGAACTGATATGCCCCAACAATAACTCTATGCCTACAAAAGGTGTTGTCTTATATATAAGCTGTATAAACTTTCTGTTGGAGAAATCATTCATTAGCTGCTACAGTTTTAACGTTTCCGTAGTCTATGGGCAGCACCTAAAGCCACAAGTTACCTTGGTATCCTAAGTGCTTATTTTTCAATCAAGAAAAAATTAGGCACAATTTAATTCTATGTAGCATCTTAATATATAAATTAGGCTCATAAAATTTATTTTTATATTTTGTTTATAGAAAGACGTTTTCCATATTTTGCGGGTACCAATGAACTGATCTGCCCCAACAATAATTATATACCTACAAAAGATGTTGTCTTATATATAAGCTATATAAACTTTCTGTTGGAGAAATCATTCATTAGGTGCTACAGTTTTAACGTTTTCGTATTCTATGGGCAGCACCTACAGCCACAAGTTACCTTGCTATCCTAAGTGCTTATTTTTCAATCAAGAAAAAATTAGGCACAATTTAATTGCTATGTAGCATCTTAATAAACAAATTAGGCTTATAAAATTTATTTTTATATTTTGTTTATAGAAAGACGTTTTCCATATTTTGCGGGTACCAATGAACTGATCTGCCCCAACAATAATTGTATACCTACAAAAGAAGTTGTCTTATATAAAAGCTATATAAACTTTCTGTTAGAGAAATCATTCATTAGGTGCTACGGTTTTAACGTTTCCATATTCTATGGGCAGCACCTACAGCCACAAGTTACCTTGCTATCCTAAGTGCTTATTTTTCAATCAAGAAAAAATTAGGCACAATTTCATTATATGTAGGATCTTAATATACAAATTAGGCTTATAAAATTTACTTTTATATTTTATTTATAGAAAGACGTTTTCCATATTCTGTGGGTACCAATGAACTGATATGCCCCAACAATAATTGTATACCTACAAAATATGTTGTCTTATATAAAAGCTGTATAAACTTTCTGTTGGAGAAATCATTCATTAGGTGCTACGGTTTTAACGTTTCCGTATTCTATCGGCAGCACCTACAGCCACAAGTTACCTTGGTATCCTAAGTGCTGCTTATTTTCTAACCAAGGATAAATTAGGCACAATTCTATGGTATGTAGCATCTTAATATACAAATTAAGCTTATAAAAAATGACATGTACAATGCATATCCATGCATTTTGGAGCAACAACATAAACCATGAGAACACATCAATACCGATAATATCACTCATTTATTCAAATGCTTTTAGTGAGACATTTCTTCAACTCATACACGCATTTTCTCATTCATATGCTCTAACATGAGCGCGCATCGGAAGAATGGTGAACGCCTAGGAATTTCCTTTCTACGGTGACGTCGTTTTGGTGGAGGTTGTTCTTCATTGTTCTCAATGGAATTCTCATTCTTGATCTCAATACTGGAACTAGTATTTCCACTATCGACCACATCTTCCTTTTTTGTGCCTTCACGGCCATTGTCGGAAGTCTTTAACGTCTCCACATCCTCTTTTATGCCGCTAAGCTGTGACAAGTTAGAATTCAAATATGTAACGTCATGTTTTTACCAGATATGGATACTTATAGAAATGGCATATTTTGCACCTGTTGGTAGAATTTTAAAATGAACAAATGAAAATGCATAATAACTTACATTGCAACCAAGAGAGCAAAAGCGAAATTCATCATCACGAAGGCCACGAGAACAGGTCTCACACTCATGCGAGAGATGATGAAATTGCCTTGCTAGCAGAACCACCACAACCACGTGGTTGAGGTCGCTCGTTTAGAAACACAACTTTTGCACCGTTGATAACGTAAGTCCGGACGCTGCTAATATCAAGGATGTCTTCCACCTCCGATACTCTAACAACATTGTGATATGATGACCGCCTTATCCGTAACATGAGTTAAACCTTGATATTTCTTGAAAATTGACAAAAAAAAGTGAATGCTCGGTTATTTTGGTTTAGTTTTTAATTTGAACATGTTTGTACAAAAACATATCCTAGGTCAAATCTTACAAGATGGAAAGTAATAAGAGTGTATAATCAATACCTGGATTACACGGTGTGCGAGAATGATGGCATGTACGACAATAGTAGCAAAAAGCAATTGGTTCCTCACAATCAATGCAAAATAAGTTGCACTCATTACGGCTTGAGTGAAGATGGTTTGTGCAAGTGGAAAAGAATTGAGTGACAAGTAACAATTCCAACCATGAAGGTTCCATCTCTTTTCTCACCCGTGATGTTGTGGCTAGCAATGGAGCCGAAAGCCTATATTTATAGAGAATATGCGAAAGATAGAATTGAATTCTTTCTAGTAAACGAGGCTTGCATTGGAAGACGTTTTCCATATTTTGCGAGGACCAGTGAACTGATATGTCCCGGCAATAATTATATACCTACAAAAATATGTTTTAGAACTGTGTAAACATTTCGGTAAATAGGCCTACGTTGCAAGACGTTTTCCATATTCTGTGGGTACCAATGAACTGATATGCCCCAACAATAATTGTATGCCTACAAAAGGTGTTGTCTTATATATAAGCTGATAAACTTTCTGTTGGAGAAATCATTCATTAGGTGCTACAGTTTTGACGTTTCCCGTATTGTATGGGCAACACCAACAGCCGCCACCGGTTACCATGGTATCCTAAGTGCTTATTTTTAGATCAAGCAAAAATTCGGATTATAATTTTATTATTATTTCTTAATAGAAAGACGTTTTCTATATTCTATGGGTACCAATGAACTGATATGCCCTAATAATAATTGTATGCCTACAAAAGATGTTGTCTTATATATAAGCTATATAAACTTTCTGTTGGAGAAATCATTCGTTAGGTGCTACGGTTTTAACGTTTCCGTATTCCATGGAAGCACCTGCAGCCACAAGTTACCTTGGTAACCTAAGTGCTTATTTTTCTATCAAGAATAAATTAGGCACAATTTCATTGTATGTAGCATCTTAATATACAAATTGGGCTTATAAAATTTATTTTTATTTTTTATTTATAGAAAGACGTTTTCCATATTATGTGGATACCAATGAACTGATATGCCCCAACAATAATTGTATGCCTACAAAAGATGTTGTCTTATATATAAGCTGCATACACTTTCTGTTGGAGAAATCATTCATTAGATGCTACGGCTTTATCGTTTCCATATGCTATTGGCAGCACCTGCAGCCACAAGTTACCTTCGTATCCTAAGTGCTACTTATTTTCTAATCAAGGATAAATTAGGCACAATTTTATGGTGTGTAGCATCTTAATATACAAATTAAGCTTATAAAAAATAATTTTCTTTTCCTTCATATAGAATACACTATAACAAACGCACGTTGTAGCCACGCTACCCAAAATCTTGTAGCCACAGCAAGGAAAATTGACCGTGAATACAGTAGGTGGCGGGATACTGTGACCAACGATCGTTGCTATAGTGGTCTATAGCCACGGTTGGCTTCTCGAACCATGGCTATTGTAGCCTTCAATGATAGCCACGGTTCATGACATCAATCATAGCCGGGGTTGAAGAAGCCAACGAGTAGCTATAGCGAGGAGGAGGGGGGCGAGCACGACTTTAGTCCCACCTCGCCCGCCCAACGTCGCCCACCCCAACTTATAAACTCGGTCGCGCCTTCCGTGCTGAAGTTACTAAAAAACTACCTCCGTCCCTGCTTTGGCCTGTGGGCCGCCTCGTTATGGGCTGACCGAAATTGGGCCTACCCGTCCGAGGGCTTGGGCCCAATGGCCCCATTATTTCTGCATTTCTAAAAAATAAGAATCTAGAGGCATATTTTTATTAAAATATTTAATTAATTATGCTTAGGCTGTGTGTTTAGTTCTTTTGATTTCTATTTAAATTTTAAATGTTGTACTTATATTTCATTAATATACATTTATTTAAAATATTTAATTAATAATGATTAGATTCAATTTTATTGGAAATTTTAAAAGAATACGAAGGTAGAGTCCACTTGTTTTATAAAATTATTAGATTAATAATAAGTATATAAATTTTAAAAACATTTTTGCATTTGAAAAAATAAGAATGTAGAGTTATATTTTTATTAAAATATTTAATTAATAATGCTTAGTTCCATGGTTCACTTTTATTTAATTTTTTCAAAAAATAACAAGGCTGATACCATTGTTTTAATGAATTATTTAATTAATAATAAGTATTTAAATTTTAAAAGAAAATAAGAATACATAAACTAAATGGCTTTAAAGTAATTATTTAATAATGCTTGGCTCAATTGTCACTTATTTTGAATTTTTGAAAAATAAGAACCGAGGGGCAATTTTTTTTGAATTTGAAAAAACTAAGAAGGGAGAGGACATTTTTTATTTAAAATGATTAATTAGTAATTTAATTATTTTTGAATAAATTAAATTAATTGAATAATATGTTTAAAAATCACAATAGTGATTTGGGCCTGTCTCTTAATACGAGGACCATTAGTATTACATCCACTAGTTCATTGAGGCTATGTGTTTTCTTCTTTTCATTTCTATTTAAATTTTAAAACTTGTATACAGTACTCGAATATTGTCCAAATTTGGCTATTATTGTTTATAAATTTTTATAAAATTCCAATCTATCCATTTCCACTTTGTTTTGTAGGAATCTCAAACTTATTTTGTTCAATTATCTATAAATGTACTTATGGTACGTTTTAACATTTATTGAATCATTTTTATTTCATAAACCGTATCGATTTTGACCTCAACATTTCGGTATGCATGCCATTTGTAAACACACGCGTGGATTTTCTGGTTTAATTTTCAAAAACATTTAAATTTGTCTGGGATCAAATAACACGAGAGTTTGAGTATAAAACTCGACTCACTCGAGACAGATAGTCTCATTTGAACTACCTTTTTTGTCGGAATCTTTAAAAAATTTTATCAAAAATACAAATGAGTTGGAATGCTCGAGAAATAGTGCCATGTCAAAGTGTAGGTCAAAAAAGGTTATAGTTTGCAAATGATAAATGTGCATAATAATAAAAAAGCATGGTATCATTTGATTATTTTCTGTATCAGCAGAATTTGTATTTTTTTGAATTGACAATTGGCAATTGGCACACACATTGGTCATACCAATTAAAATCTACTGTAAATTTGTTGGAATTTTTAAAATTATTTGGGTCATGTAAAAGCCAAGAAAAACAATTTTGTAGATCAAATATTATATTAAAAAGTTATAGAGTAGAAAAACCAAAAATACATATGTGTTTGTAAACAACTGAAACAATGGCATGCCAAAAATTAGATGCAAAGGCATTATAGTTTTGGGAATAAAAATAGAACAAGTAAAAACAAAATTACACAAAAAAAATGTATAAATAGTCAATGACAAGTGGACCCAGCAGACAACAATAGCGATGGTTCATTTTTTTAAAATGAACCGTGGCTGCTAATATGTGTCACCGACATGCTGGGACCACATGTCGGTGTGGTAACATTATCTATTGGAATCATCTTCAACCGTGGCAAATGTCCCTTGGTCCACCGACAGGTGGGCCCGCCCCGCGGAAGCCAACCCTGGCTACTGCTTGGCTATATGGCTGCGAGCCCCGTCCGCTGTCCCCATCTTCTCTGGTGTGCGGTCGAGACACCGGCAGGTTGCCAAATCGCCTCGACGCCCTCCACCGTCTCCCCGATGCCCGGTGTGTCAAGAGCTACGAACCAATTATGGTAATTGAAAATAATGATCTATGCTAGGTGTTGCTACATGAATGCACAAAACAACTAGAACTGACCATGCCTATGGGCTGATCAATAGCTTTTCTGCAAGTAAATTAGCGAATTTAGAGTGGCCTTAATTTTGAGTATGGCAGCATTGTTCACAACAAATTCACAGCATGCTACATGCTAGCATCTCCAAGTTCATAGCAAATTCACATACCAATATAACGGTCTTGCAAATTCACAGTCCATAATAGAGGGACAAGAACATTTTGGCACTGCACAGAATGCTAGCGAGTCGTCAAGCCCCGGAGCCTACGAACAAGCAGCTACCGACTCACGTCGGCAGGCAGCAATGGAAACAACCGACCGACGGCATACCAGGGCAGAGTGGAACGGAAGAGGCGGCGTGGTGAGGAGGAGATCGCGCGGCTGCTGGGGAGGGCGGCGCGACGAGGAGGGGCTCACGAATTGAAGCCGCGTGGGCCGCGCTCGAGGAGGAGCTCAAGCGGGGGAGGAGGACGTTGGGCAGTCAACGGAGGAGGAGCTCGGGTCGACGTGGGAGGAGGAGTTTCGACAGGCAGAGAGGACGAGCTCAGGCCGGCAGAGAGGAGGACCTCGGGCGGGCGAAGGAGGAGCTCGGTCCGACGCGGGAGGAGGAGCTCCGGCGGGCAGAGAAGATCTTGTGCCAGCGCACCAGGAGGAGATCCAGCGGGCGGATAGGACAAGCTCAGGCCGGCATGCGAGGAGGAGCTGTGGCGGACGGAGAGGAGGAGCTCGGGCTAGCGCGTGAGGAGGTCCTCGGGCGGTGTCACCGAAGAAGAGGAGTTCAAGGAGACGCTGGAGGGTGGTGTGGAGATTTGATTGCCTCCTGGCATCTCGATCGCACGCCGGAGAAGATGGGGACGGCGGACATGGCTTGCTGCCATATATAGGCAAGCAGTAGCCACGGTTGGCTTCCGCGGGCGGGCCCACCTGTTAGTGGAACATGGGACATTAGCCATGGTTGAAGATGATTCCAACCGTGGCTATTGTTACCACACTAACACTGACACGTGAGCCCAGCATGTCCGTGACACATAGTAGTAGACACGGTTCAAACGAACCGTGGCTATTGCGGTGTGCTGTGCCCACTATTTATAAATTTTTTTGTGTATTTTTTTACTTCTTCTATTTTTATTCTCAAAAATATAATTCTTTTGCATCTAATTTTTGGCATGCCATAGTTTCAGTTGTTTACAACATATGTATTTCTAGTTTTTTTTACTCTATAACTTTTTAATATAATATTTGATCTACAAATAGTTTTTCTTGACTTTTACATGACCTAAATAATGTAAAAAATTCAAACAAAATTATAGTACATTTTAATAGGTATGACACGTGTGTGCCACTTGTCAATTAAAAAATAATACAAATTCTTCCGATAGAAAAAATCAAATGATACCGAGTTTTTTCAATTATTTTGCACATTTATCATTTGCAAACTATAAGCTTGTTTGACCAAAATTCTGGCATGGCACTCGTTTCCCGAGCATTCCAACTCATTTATATTTTTTAATTTTTTTAAAGATTCTTACAAAAAAAGTAGTTCAAATGGAACTATTTGTCTCGAGAGAGTCGAGTTTTATACTCAAACTCATGTTATTTGATCGCAGACACATTTAAATGTTTTAAAATTTTGAACTAGAAAATCCACGTGTCTGTTTACAATTGGCATGCTTCCCGACCGAACGCTCGAGGTCAAAATCGATACCTTTACCAAATAAAAATGATTAAATAAATGTTAAAACATAACATAGGTACATTTATAGATAATTGAGGAAAATAAGTTTGAGATTCTTACAAAACAAAGTGGAAATGGATAGATTGGAATTTTACAAAAATATTAGAAACAAGAATCGCTGAATTTGGACCCCTTCGTTTTTCTTGCTAGGAGAGGTGTTTTCCTTGGGTAAGTTTTCTGCCTGATCGATTTTGGAGAAATTGAGTTCCTGTTGGATTGATCCATGCCTAACCATGTTAGGAACAGCGGCCGGAAGGCAGCAAGCGATTTGAAGGGGTTTGGTGGGGTGCTAAGAGAGAAGCGACGATCTTGATTGTTTCCTACTAGAACACGTAATTCCCTCCCTCTCTCTGTGTGTGCTAGCTAGGTTAGAGTTGGATTAGCTCCGGCCATTAGGGCCTTAATCCTACCAATCAGCTATGAGGGGTCTCGGTTTCTCTGGTAGTCTGTACGTGATTCATTTAAACTTATTCTTTTGAGCATGAAACAACTTCATCTAGTCTAGGTAATGGAGTCCTATCTTTACCGTGTGATCTACTATCATGTATTCATTATTTACTGCCATTATTAGCCCTTAATCGTGGTAGGAACAGAACGTACTGCCATGGATCTACTAGCAGTTTTCTTCCGTTAATTTTTATCTGCAGTCACCGGAGAACAAGCCATTTGAGTTTTATTCTAGATCTAGTAAAATTCGAAATTGGAATATCTTTTGAATACCTAACATGTATGGTATTGTCCGTAGATGTCATAATATAGTTTCTTGCCAGTATATACTTGCTATGATTTTTTTTAGTCTAAACGGAACTGCTGCTAGGAAAAACATGTTTTTTCGCTGGTTCTTTTCCGGGGTTTGTGAGCTGCGGTGTAGGAGCATTTTACTTAATGTTTGCTTTATTTGTATGATCGTTTGAGTGCTAAGAATTACTTATATCTAGGTGGTGCATCTTCGGAGCGTGCTTAGCTCCCTCCTATTGATTTGTGAAGGCAAGTAAACGTAGCGCTGTGGTCTATATGCTTTAACTCTATTATTTGAATTGCCTCCACTAAATTTGAATGACTCACACTAGCCAGATAAATTGCTAAATGGAAATTTATCTTTATGTGACAAAGTTTATTTATCATATTATGGATTCTATATTTATTATGAAGTATATTTGAATTTGAGGTATATGATGAGGTGCATACATGACAAATATGTATTTTTTCTGCACTTTCTATTGGATGCATAAGAACACACCATAGCCTGATGTTGGTACGGTAAGTACCGGTACAACAATGTGGTTGCAACCCTCACTTCCTTTTGTTCGGATTTGGGGGTAGAAGAGAAGTCATGCATCGCATTGCATCATTTACATCAGCATTTGCATGGAAGTTCATATTATGAAGTTATTGATGATTTATCTGTCCATTTGAAGTTTTATTTTCAGCTAATACTACTTTTATGCGGCTTCTTAAACTGTTGTTTAACTAAATTATGGTTCAAATAATATTGTTAAAGCCGTTTACTTGTTGAGATTTTTCATAAACCTCATGCGCTTTCTTTTTCCCCTTAGGTGCCTGATTGTGGAGACCATGGACGTGGGATGGGAAATAGCAGCACACATTTTCACTTTATACATGTGCATAGTTTTCCTCATGCAATCATAATAAAAAAGTTGTGATCATCGTAGTTGGAGTCTACTGTTTTATTTGTTGAGTGATGTTTAAACATATGAATTCATATTGTTGCTGGAATCCTAAATACTAGAGAGATGTTTTATTGATTTATCTATTGATTATCTTATTGCTTCCGCGGTGTTGTTATTTGTCAATATTATATTATTTGAATTATGGTTGTACGAGGGGTTTAGTAGCATCTCTTTGCTTGCTTAATTTGTGGCGTGTTACATCAATTCACGGGTGCCCGTAGGATATGGAAAACGTCTTTCTATAAATAAAAAATAAAAATAAATTTTATAAGCCTAATTTTTATATTAAGATGCTACATACAATGAAATTCTCCCTAATTTTTCCTTGATTGAAAAATAAACACTTAGGATACCAAGGTTGTATACAAATATAGCCTTTCGGCTCCCTTGCTAGACACAACATCCCTGGTGAGAAAAGAGATGGAACCTTCATGGTTGGAATTTTTACTTGTCACTCAATTATTTTCCACTTGCACAAACCATCTTTACTCAAGTCGTATTGAGTGCAACTTATTTTACATTGATTGTGTGGAACCGATTGCTTTTTGCTACTATTGTCGTACATCCCATCATTCTGCACACCGTGTAATCCAGGCATTGATTATACACTCTTATTACCTTCTATCTTGTAAGATTTGACCTAGGACATGTTCTGGTACAAACATGTTACAATTGAGAAGTAAACCAAAATAACTGAGCATTCACTAATTTTTGTCAATTTTCAAGAAATATCAAGTTTAACCCATATTACGGATAAGGCGGTCATCATATCACAATGTTGTAAGACTATCGGAGGTGGAAGACATCCTTGATATTAGCAGCGTCCAGACTTATGTTATCAATTGTGCAAAAGTTGTGTTTCTAAATGAGTGACCTCAACCACGTGGTTGTAGTGGTTCTGCTAGCAAGGCAATTTCATCATCCCTGCATAAGTGTGAGACCCGTTCTCGTGGCCTTCTTGATGATGAATTTAGTTTTGCTCTCTTGGTTGCAATGTAAGTTGTTATGCATTTTCATGTGTTCATTCTTAAATTCCATCTACAGGTGCAAAATATGCTTCTCTATAAGTATCCATATCTGGTAAAAACATGAGGTTACATATTTGAATTCTAACTAAGAGTGGTCACGGATTGCGGCTTGCCTTGGAAATGCTAGTCCCACGCTGGGTCGGGGTACTCGTACGGCTGCTTTGGTGGAGATTCCTCAAACTGCTGCTCCGGTGGGAACTCCTCAACACCCTCTGATACACGGATCGCGTAACAAGGGTGAGGCACGCAAATCGAGGCTAGGTAATGAACGAAACAAAGGACAGAAATGACGGTACTAGAACATAGCTAACAACTATACCAACTGGTAGAATACGTCTCAACGAGTCCAATGCAATCGCCGCGTATTTTCCCGACGCTCCAGGAAAAAGATATGAATTTCCACATAAATAAATTTATGGAAATTCTGGAAAAGACAGAAAAAGGAAAAGGAATATTCCTAGAATATTCCTTGTCATGCCGGCGCCACGTCAGCACCACGTGGGTGCCACGTCGGTGCCACACAGGACAAAAATCTGCCAGGTCAGCGACACGTGGCAATACTTATGCCACGTGGACGCCACCTAACTGCCATGTTGGCTGCCACCTAGGTGCCACGCTAACAGAAAAACATGCCACGTAGGTGCCACGTGGCCAAATCTTCTGCCATGTCAGCACGATGCACAGCTCTACCGGAGACCGCTACGGCTCGCCGGTGGCAAAACGGCGACCATCGGGGCACTCCTCAACCTCTCGTGCACCTGCCGGTGTTGGTCACGAGGACTAGCTCCCACCGACGGTGACGAGCGAGCTCGCCGGAGTTGTCGCGGCGGCGGAAGCCAAAAGGGAAAACCCCAACGCTTACCCAAACTTGGTTCCGAGGCTACCAAAACGAAGCTCATGCACGCGCGCACCTAACGGAACCCTTCCCCGGCCAAAAAGATGATCGGAGCATCGCCGGTGACGTAAACCGCGCCGGTGGATCAACGGAGTCTCACAAAACCCCAGGAAACTACCTCCTTTCCCCAAATTGACGCGCGCACAAGCTCCACCAACACTCTACCGAGCTCATCCACCCACAGGGGAGACATGAGCTTGGCTCTAGCTGCTAGCTCGCCAACGTCCATGGTGACGCGGCGGCGGAAACCGACGATTACTACGGAACCAAGGCCAATCCGAGGGAAAGGGAGGGGAATCAAGGCGGTAGCTCACCAGGAAACTCGAGGCTAGGCTCGGAATGGGCGGAGAAGGCTTGACGACAACGGACGACGAGGAGAGGCGGCGACGGACAACGAACACGGGACGGACGGGGCGGTGACCACGCGAATCTACGTTCCGGGCCTGCGAGGGATCAACGTCCACTAGGTCAAAGCAAGCAGAGAGGGCGTGTGACGACGATGCCGGAACAGAGGATGAGCTCACCGGAAGCCGGCTGGCGGTGACGACCGGCGATGGGGAAGAAAACGATACGAAGCTTCTCGGGTCCCGCTTGTCCTCAACCTGGCACGGAACGCGACGGAATCAACACCAAAAGACTCGAGCAGAGAGAGAAGAACACCACGGTGGCAAGGAAACTAACCCGTGCGATCGGCTGCTCTAGCGTCGACGGGGAGAACAGACGACGGCGGCTAGGGTTTGAGCGCCCGAGGGCGGCGCGGAGAGGGCTGGGCTTGGGCGGCGGCTGGAGATGGGGTTTTGTAGGTGGGAAAAGGTGGAGGGAGTGGGTAGGGCTTGGTGAGGCGTGCTGGGCGGCAACAGGACGAGACGCCGCGTGGAAAGGTGGCGACGTCGCTCACGGGCGCACGGTGCGCGAGGAGAAAAGGTGGAAGACTCCACCGTAGCAGCTGGGCTGGGCTAGGTGGGCTGCGCGGAAAGGCGAGGGACGTGAAAAATTTAAACAACTGCCTTCTATTTTATTTCCACAAAAGCTCATCCAAGTTTGATTCAAACTTAACCAAATTTGAAAGAATTTTTAATTCCATCTTATCAGGACTTAGATTTACAACAGTTGGGCAGTTACATGTGAGTGGGCGTCCTTGTGCCCGAGTTTTGGAAATGGAGTTGGCATTGGTTGCTAGAGCTGTTATGACCTTCGATCGGAAGGCTCAACTAAAACTATGGGAACTGTCGGGATTAATGAATATCTCCTCTAGGTCCAACCATCTAAAATTACAAATTGTTTCCCTCTTACAAAACCTCTTTGGTTCTATAGTGAGCCCATGCATTCTCGCTTTCCGCAAAATCCTTACCCTTACCTTGACCACAATCCTAAATGCATATTTATATATCCTTTGCTAGTGGTCGAGCTTGTTGAGTACCTTATGTACTCACCCGTTGCTTAATCATTCAGATGAAGATGGAGATTTCTAAAAAATGATGAGTAGGTCACGTCCTTCGCTCGAAGTTGAGACATACGCCAATTTTTACTCTGATGCCAAGGCCAACGGAATTTGATGCCTCAGCGAGAAACAATCAAAACAGAATGCGTCAACCGCACCTCAACTACTTTCCTCATAGTTCTCCTCGTTCCATTCAAAATCTCAGCAGCGTCAGACTCCTCTTCCTAGAAAAAAAGTCCCAGATCTTAGGATCTAATTAGTTGCAGTGGATAGGATGGTACAATGAACACAATATACCAGCCATTCCAATTTTATGTAGTATCCATGGAATTACAAAAAACATTTTCTATTATAAATAATTGAAATAATATAATTTTTAATCAGCTTAGCATTAGTTGGAGGTGCAAGGGATACAACTGAAGTTGCTAACACGCATGCTAAGCAGAGCGAATAGCTGTTGGCTCTAAGACACGGCGCAACCAATGCATGCTCTTACTCTGACAATAAGTTGTCTGATAGTGACAGCGTACAATTAAATAGGTTGATAGCTGACTTTCTAACAAAATTTGTTGTTGTATTAGTTTTATGCATGTACCTACTCACTCGTTTCAAAATTATTTTCACCATTGACTATTTTTTTGTTATGTTTGATTGTTCGGCTTATTCAAAATATTTGTTCAAATAAAAAATATTTTTTCTTACTCACGTTTCATTAATGATAAAACATGTTCCAACAAAATATATGATATTTTTAGAAAAATTTTGAATAACACAAATAGTGAAACACCATGAAAAAAATCAACTGTGAAAACAATTTTTGAGCGGAGAAGTATAATTTAAGATATGTATGGTACTTCTAGCATTTCAGTGTACAAGGGCAAACTGATGGCGGTTCAGCTGTCTAATTAGTTCGTTATGGTGAATCATATCTATTTAGGTTTGTATCTATAACTAAACTTTTGGTTTTGGGGCTATTTATTATTTTATTGCCACGTGTTGTCCCTTTGATGGTAAAGTACTAAAGTGGCATATGGAAAGAGCTTCTCCAAGAGAGCCCCATAAATCTCTCCTAATTTAAATTATTGGGGTATAATCTAAAAAACGATCTTCAATAGCCCCCGAAACAACTCACGGATTTATTTCCACCTAATTTCACCTTATTTGTAGCTAGAAACTAGAAAAAGGTTTGGCCCCAATCCTTCTATTTATAAGAAGGTCCAATCTCATTCTTGATCCATATTTTGGGAGAACCGTTGGAGTAGACAAGAGATATGACCCTTAACAATTTTTGGGTTGTTCCTAAAATTTTTGGGTAGCTTTTGCGTATGCTCACTCAGAATTATACTAGCTAATTATTTCTATTTGAGAATTACAATCTCAATCTCAATGAACTAAGACATTTTAATCTCAATCTGATTGCCTTAATCAGACCTCAGAATTACAATCTGCATGTCAGAATCACTCATCATTTCCTTCTCAGAAACACAAGCTAACAACTTACAGTAACAAACTAACAATTCGTCTACTCTGCAATGGTGAGCTTCAGCTGCTCTTTGAAGCCCATCCACCTGGTCTCCGTGTGCAACGTCCTCTTCTTGTTGGGCCAGTACGTCACCCACACCTTTCCCCTGATCTCCCACTCCATGGTCTTCCCAGCTGCCTCGGGGCACATCCTCCAGCACACGCCGTCGCCGTACTCATCGCCGGCGAAGATCACGCCGCCGCTCCTCGTGAACGGCCGGTTTGGGTTGGTGTACCTGTTCCTGAACCACGACCTCGGCTTGAACAGCTCCAGCCGGCGCGGCTCGCTGGAGAACACCTCCCGGCCATCGGCGCCACCGTGGAGGAACCAGCTCAGCGACGCCGTGTTGCCCTGCACCGAGTGCTCGAACTTCCAGGGTCTCACCGCCCTTGTCACCGTCTCGTGCGCCGACACGCCGATGCCCATGGACGCCGGTACGCCCAGCGACGCGTCCAGGCCTGTCTCGATGCCGACCTCGTGGACCGGGTTGTCCGTGGATCGGCTCACGGAGAGGGAGAGGATGTCAGGCTGCGACATGGGCGTCAGCTGCAGTGACACGCGCGAAGGGAAGTGCTTCTCGTCTGAGCCGTAGCCCTGCTTCGCCATCAGAGTCTCTGACACCAGCTGCACCAAGTCACATCTGAAACAGCAGAAACAGATTTGCTCTGTTCATCAATTGTGTACCGAAAAGGAAACTCGAACAGTAACAAATAGTTCGACAAAGCACTGCAAACATTTGTTAATTTCAGCCAGTTAAGTGTTTTCGCGAAATTTGTCAGAGTTACATTTGTCAACTTCAAATTAGCGATGAAAATGGTGGTGAGTATAGAGGACCATTTGAAAGATATTGCAGATTTCATGGTATCCGGCAGGAGAAGACTGTGCCGAATACACCTCAGCAGAACGGTCTTGCAGAGAGAATGAATAGGACACTGACGGAAAGGGTCAGAGCCATGCTCTCTCATGCAAGATTACCAAAGCAGTTTTGGGCTGAGGCATTGATGACTGCTATATATGTTCTCAATCTTTCGCCATCAGTTCCACTTGGGGGTGATATCCCACAACGAGTTTGGACAGGCAAGGAGGTATCATATAATCAACTGAAAGTGTTTGGGTGCAGAGCTTTTGTGCATATCCCAAAAGATGAAAGATCAAAACTTGATAGCAAGACCAAGCAATGCATCCTTCTAGGCCACCCTGATGAACAGTTTGGTTATAGACTATGGGATCCAGTTAACAAGAAAATTATTAGAAGTCGGGATGTGGTATTCTTTGAAGATGAGACCATAGAAGATATTGAAAAGCCAAAGAAGCCAATCATTACCTCTCATGTTAATTTGGATCCAGTTCCTTCTCCGGTTGTGCATAACAATCACGGGGGAGATGATGGCACTGAAAGTGCTAGCACAGATCAGGGTGATGATCAGCCATCTGAACAAGGTGATGAACATGTTGATTATGAAGCTGTTGATACCTTAGAAGAACAACCCGAAGAGGAAGAATTGAGAAGAACCAGCAGAGTTCAGAGGCCCTCTACCAGGTATCCACCACATGAATATGTGTTATTGACTGATGCAGAGCGAGCCCTCATGTTATGAGGAGGTTATGTCTAGTGAGCACAAGGTTAAATGGTTGGAAGCCATGCAGGATGAGATGAATTCCCTGTATGAGAACAACACATTTGAATTGGTAAATCTTCCAAAAGGAAAGAAAGCATTGAAGAACAAGTGGGTGTACAGGTTGAAGACTGAAGAAAATAGCTCACAACCAAGATACAAGGCAAGATTGGTTGTGAAGGGTTTCAGTCAAAAGAAAGGAATTGATTTTGACGAGATATTTTCTCCTGTGGTCAAGATGTCTTCAATCCGAGTTGTGCTTGGTATGGCTGCTACCCTGGATTTGGAAGTTGAACAACTTGATGTGAAGACCGCATTCTTGCATGGTGACCTAGAGGAGGAAATATATATGGATCAACCTCGAAGGTTTCAAGGTTGCGGGCAAGGAGCACATGGTTTGCAAATTGAATAAGAGCTTGTATGGTTTGAAGCAAGCTCCTCGACAGTGGTACATGAAGTTTGAGTCTTTTATGATAAAACTTGGTTACCATAAAACACATGTTGATCATTGTGTCTTTATGAAGAAGTACCACGAAGGTGATTTTATTATCCTCTTGCTCTATGTTGATGACATGTTGATAGTTGGAAATAGCACAAAGAGGATCGCTCTCCTGAAGAAGGCATTAAGCAACACATTTGCCATGAAGGATTTGGGACCGGCAAAACAAATACTTGGCATGAAGATCTCCCGTGATAGAGCAAAGAAACTGATTTGGCTATCACAGGAAGATTATATTGAAAAGGTACTTGAAAGATTTAATATGCAAAATGCAAAACCTGTTAACTCTCCTCTTGCAGGCCATCACAAATTGAGCATCAAACAATGTCCTACAAGCAAGAAGGAGAAAGATACAATGAAGAAAGTACCTTATCAATCTGCTGTCGGCAGTTTGATGTATGCCATGGTTTGCACTAGGCCGGATATTGCCTATGCAGTTGGTGTTGTTAGCCGGTTCATGAGCAATCCAGGAGAAGCACATTGGTCTGCAGTCAAATGGATTCTTAGATATCTGAGAGGCACTTCCAAGTTGTGCTTATGCTTTGGAAGTGGTGATCCTATGTTGCAAAGCTATACAGATGCTGATTATGCTGGAGACATGGACGCGAGAAAGTCCACATCCGGATATCCGATGACATTCGCAGGGGGAGCAGTGTCATGGCAATCAAGACTGCAGAAGTGCATTTCACTATCAACAACAGAAGCTGAGTACATAGCAGCTGTTGAAGCATGCAAGGAAGTGTTATGGATGAAAAACTTCTTGCAAGAGTTGGGCCATGAGCAAGAGAAGTATAAATTATTTTGTGACAACCAAAGTGCTATCCATCTTGCCAAGAATTCAGGTTTTCATTCTCGAACCAAACATATTGATGTGAGATATCATTGGATTCGAGAAGTGGTGAATTCCAAGTTGATGCAACTTGAGAAAATCCATACCGACCGGAATGGTGCGGATATGATGACCAAAATCTTGCCTATGGAGAAGCTGCAGAGATGCAATGAGACCGCGGGGATGAAGGTGCCCCCCTCATGAGTCGGAGGGGGAGATTTGTTGGATATCCTCCTCATGTGTTGTTGATGGGGAGAGAAATATTGCAATGGATAGAGGGAAACAAATACTATGGATAGAGGGAAACAAATACAATGGATAGAAGGAAACAACATGGTGTTGTTGGTATGACTTCCATGGTGGGAACCATATATCCATTGTATTATCATCCAAATTGTTTTCTCATATCCATATGACCTCCTCCTCCTATATAAAGGGCATGGCTGCCATCGTTCCATTCATCCCAAGCAAGAAAGCAAGCAAGCAAGAGAGCAAGGCAAGAGCCTTAGGAAAGCCTCTAGTGCCAACTAGAGAGGGAGAGAAAAATAGGTAGCCACCAAATCTGAATTGTCATCCAAGATTATTGTATAATCTTGATGAGTGAGAGCCTCTAGTGTGATCTAGAGAGGAATTGTTATAATCCCACATTCATATAGTGGAAGAGATTTGGTTGGGCTTGGCCTCGTGGTTTTTACCCCGGATTTGGGGGTTTTCCACGTTAAACATCTGGTGTGCTTTATGTTGGTGTGGTTTCTACTGTCTCACTCTCATATATGCGTGATGCATATGTTTCTCTTCGTGTAAAGGCCACGTTCTTGGGGTGATTTCAGATTTTGCTGAAATCTATTTATTTGCTTCCGCTGCCACTAACGACCCTGTTAGTGCGGTTATCCCAACATAAACTGGTATCGAGCAGAATTAATATTGTGGGTCATTTCTCACTCTGGTCATCATGGAGGACAACGCTACCTCAAGTGGCATGATTAAGCTTGATGCTTCAAATTATTCTCTATGGAAACCCATGATGGAGGATCTGCTCTATTGCAAGGATTTATATGAGCCGGTCGTGAGAAATAAAATACCCACCGGTGTCACGGAGGAAGATTGGAGAGTGCTTAATCGGAAGGCAGTAGGTATGATTCGTTTGTACATCAGCCACAATATATTTCATCATGTTGCTAATGACACAAATGCTTATGATTTATGGCAAAAATTGGAGTCAATGTACGAGCGGAAGACGGCACTAAACAAAGCCTCGGTGATCAAGCGGCTTGCAAAGCTGGAATACCGAGATGACAATAGTGTTATTGAACACCTAAATGTCTTCCAAGGCCATGTCAACCAGCTGTCATCCATGAAGATTATTCTTGATGATGAGGTGCAAGCACTATTATTGCTCAGCTCCATGCCGGATAGCTGGAATACTCTTGTGGTGTCACTTAGCAACTCAGCCCCGGATGGTAAACTCACCCTTGATATGGTGAAGAATAGCTTGCTGAATGAAGAAGCCAGAAGGAAAGAAAAAGGCAACAATTTGGCCTCTCCTTCTGATGCATATGTCGCTGAAAATAAGGAAGAGCCACGTGGTAGAACCCATGTGAGATTTCAGCGAGGAAAAAGTAAATCCAGGGGGAGATCACAATCTCAATCAAGAAGAGAGATTATTTGCTACCATTGCAAGAAAGCTGGCCATAAAAGAAGTGAGTGCAGAATTTATAAAAGAGAGCTTGCAGAAGCACGAAATGGTAAGAAACCCGAGCAAAAAGGTGAGAGAAATTCAGCCTTGACTGCAGCTGGTGATGATTATCTCATTATCGAAGATGAGAGTTGTCTCGGTGTTATTCGTGATGATGATTTGAGTTGGGTAGTGGACTCTGGAGCCTCTTTCCATCTCACATCTCACAAGGAGTATTTCACATCCTACACTAGTGGTGACTTTGGCCATGTGAGGATGGGAAATCGAAATTCGTCAACCATTGTTGGCAAGGGCACTGTATGTATTGAGACTAACACCGGTTGTACGTTGGTACTTGAAGATGTCAGACATGTCCCCGACATCCGATTGAATTTATTGTCAATTGGAAAGCTCGATGATATTGGTCACCGGAGTCATTTTGGTGAAGGAAAATGGAAGCTCACCAAAGGTTCACTTGTTGTGGCTCATGGAGTCAAACATGGATGTCTCTATGTGACCAAGACCAAGCTATGCAAGCCAGAAGTGAATATTGCTGAGAAAAGTTCACTTATTGATTTATGGCACAAAAGGCTTGGGCATATGAGTGAGAAGGGACTGCACTCCCTAGCTCACAAGGACTTCCTCCCCGAGTTGAAGGGCATGACCCTTTCACCCTGTGTTGATTGTCTTGCTGGAAAACAACATAGGGTTGCTTTTCGTACATCCACTCCACATCGTGCAAATGATATTCTTGATCTTGTGCATTCCGATGTTTGCTCCATGTCAAAAAGATCACTCAGTGGAGCTTCATATTTTGTCACCTTTATTGATGATCACTCTCGAAAGGTGTTTGCATATGTATTAAAGCACAAGTATCAAGTACTTGATGCGTTTAAAGAGTTCCATGCCAAAGTCGAAAGAGAAACCGGCAGGAAATTGAAATGCATCAGATCAGATAATGGTGGTGAGTATAGAGGACCATTTGAAAGATATTGCAGATTTCATGGTATCCGGCAGGAGAAGACCGTGCCGAAGACACCTCAGCAGAACGGTCTTGCAGAGAGAATGAATAGGACACCGACGGAAAGGGTCGAGCCATGCTCTCTCATGCAAGATTACCAAAGCAGTTTTGGGCTGAGGCATTGATGACTGCTATATATGTTCTCAATCTTTCGCCATCGGTTCCACTTGGGGGTGATATCCCACAACGAGTTTGGACAGGCAAGGAGGTATCATATAATCAACTCGAAAGTGTTTGGGTGCAGAGCTTTTGTGCATATCCCAAAAGATGAAAGATCAAAACTTGATAGCAAGACCAAGCAATGCATCCTTCTAGGCCACCCCGATGAACGGTTTGGTTATAGACTATGGGATCCAGTTAACAAGAAAATTATTAGAAGTCGGGATGTGGTATTCTTTGAAGATGAGACCATAGAAGATATTGAAAAGCCAAAGAAGCCAATCATTACCTCTCATGTTAATTTGGATCCAGTTCCTTCTCCGGTTGTGCATAACAATCACGGGGAGATGATGGCACCGAAAGTGCTAGCACAGATCAGGGTGATGATCAGCCACCTGAACAAGGTGATGAACATGTTGATTATGAAGCTGTTGATACCTTAGAAGAACAACCCCAAGAGGAAGAATTGAGAAGAACCAGCAGAGTTCGGAGGCCCTCTACCAGGTATCCACCACATGAATATGTGTTATTGATCGATGCAGAGCGAGCCCTCATGTTATGAGGAGGTTATGTCTAGTGAGCACAAGGTTAAATGGTTGGAAGCCATGCAGGATGAGATGAATTCCCTGTATGAGAACAACACATTTGAATTGGTAAATCTTCCAAAAGGAAAGAAAGCATTGAAGAACAAGTGGGTGTACAGGTTGAAGACTGAAGAAAATAGCTCACAACCAAGATACAAGGCAAGATTGGTTGTGAAGGGTTTCAGTCAAAAGAAAGGAATTGATTTTGACGAGATATTTTCTCCTGTGGTCAAGATGTCTTCAATCCGAGTTGTGCTTGGTATGGCTGCTACCATGGATTTGGAAGTTGAACAACTTGATGTGAAGACCGCATTCTTGCATGGTGACCTAGAGGAGGAAATATATATGGATCAACCTGAAGGTTTCAAGGTTGCGGGCAAGGAGCACATGGTTTGCAAATTGAATAAGAGCTTGTATGGTTTGAAGCAAGCTCCTCGACAGTGGTACATGAAGTTTGAGTCTTTTATGATAAAACTTGGTTACCATAAAACACATGTTGATCATTGTGTCTTTATGAAGAAGTACCACGAAGGTGATTTTATTATCCTCTTGCTCTATGTTGATGACATGTTGATAGTTGGAAATAGCACAAAGAGGATCGCTCTCCTGAAGAAGGCATTAAGCAACACATTTGCCATGAAGGATTTGGGACCGGCAAAACAAATACTTGGCATGAAGATCTCCCGTGATAGAGCAAAGAAACTGATTTGGCTATCACAGGAAGACTATATTGAAAAGGTACTTGAAAGATTTAATATGCAAAATGCAAAACCTGTTAACTCTCCTCTTGCAGGCCATCACAAATTGAGCATCAAACAATGTCCTACAAGCAAGAAGGAGAAAGAAGCAATGAAGAAAGTACCTTATCAATCTGCTGTCGGCAGTTTGATGTATGCCATGGTTTGCACTAGGCCGGATATTGCCTATGCAGTTGGTGTTGTTAGCCGGTTCATGAGCAATCCAGGAGAAGCACATTGGTCTGCAGTCAAATGGATTCTTAGATATCCGAGAGGCACTTCCAAGTTGTGCTTATGCTTTGGAAGTGGTGATCCTATGTTGCAAGGCTATACGAGATGCTGATTATGTCTGGAGACATGGACGCGAGAAAGTCCACATCCGGATATCCGATGACATTCGCAGGGGGAGCAGTGTCATGGCAATCAAGACTGCAGAAGTGCATTTCACTATCAACAACAGAAGCTGAGTACATAGCAGCTGTTGAAGCATGCAAGGAAGTGTTATGGATGAAAAACTTCTTGCAAGAGTTGGGCCATGAGCAAGAGAAGTATAAATTATTTTGTGACAACCAAAGTGCTATCCATCTTGCCAAGAATTCAGGTTTTCATTCTCGAACCAAACATATTGATGTGAGATATCATTGGATTCGAGAAGTGGTGAATTCCAAGTTGATGCAACTTGAGAAAATCCATACCGACCGGAATGGTGCGGATATGATGACCAAAATCTTGCCTATGGAGAAGCTGCAGAGGTGCAATGAGACCGCGGGGATGAAGGTGCCCCCCTCATGAGTCGGAGGGGAGATTTGTTGGATATCCTCCTCATGTGTTGTTGATGGGGAGAGAAATATTGCAATGGATAGAGGGAAACAAATACTATGGATAGAGGGAAACAAATACAATGGATAGAAGGAAACAACATGGTGTTGTTGGTATGACTTCCATGGTGGGAACCATATATCCATTGTATTATCATCCAAATTGTTTTCTCATATCCATATGACCTCCTCCTCCTATATAAAGGGCATGGCTGCCATGTTCCATTCATCCCAAGCAAGAAAGCAAGCAAGCAAGAGAGCAAGGCAAGAGCCTTAGGAAAGCCTCTAGTGCCAACTAGAGAGGGAGAGAAAAATAGGTAGCCACCAAATCTGAATTGTCATCCAAGATTATTGTATAATCTTGATGAGTGAGAGCCTCTAGTGTGATCTAGAGAGGAATTGTTATAATCCCACATTCATATAGTGGAAGAGATTTGGCTGGGCTTGGCCTCGTGGTTTTTACCCCGGATTTGGGGGTTTTCCACGTTAAACATCTGGTGTGCTTTATGTTGGTGTGGTTTCTACTGTCTCACTCTCATATATGCGTGATGCATATGTTTCTCTTCGTGTAAAGGCCACGTTCTTGGGGTGATTTCAGATTTTGCTGAAATCTATTTATTTGCTTCCGCTGCCACTAACGACCCTGTTAGTGCGGTTATCCCAACAGAAAGCAATTGAAAAGGGGGAGAGACCTTATGTTGTCGACCTTGACAGAGACGTCGATCCAGTTCTTCTTGACGGACACTCTGCATACAAACTGAATCACACTTTCAAGCTGCTGGTAGTTGAGCGAGAACTGCAGCTTCTCATCCTTGGTTTGATGAGAGGGCTCCTCCATCATGATCATGCCCACAACAGGGCAGTACGCCTGGACTTTCCACAACTTGGCTGCAGAGACAGCGTAGGAGAACACCGCGGGCGACGACGCTTCTTCGCCACCGGACCGGAGACATTCCATGGTCCAGTTAGTGAGGCCCAGGTTCACTGACCGCATCCACTGCTGCTCCAGGTTGGACCCCAGGGTGAGCATCAGCTTCTTGGCTGCAATCCCCATGTCATTGTGCATCAGTTGCACGCTAATCCTCTCGATGAATTCTCCACGGTTGCTGGATGGAGCTTCATAGATGGAGACAAGGATTGCAAGAGTCAGAGCTGCAACATTAAAGATCTTGCCTGATGAATCTTCAGATATCTGCACATCTGGCAGGCTCAATAGTGATCTGCTGGTAGAACCTGGCCCATACTGTAAAACACCAGAGATGATATCACACAGGAGACTGGCAGAAAGATCTGTGGTGTTGGCAGATCTCAGCTTAGAAGAATTGGAGCTCCAAAGTGAGATTGAGTCGTGGAATTCAGAAGAAATGGAGAAAGACAGGTTGAGTGGCTGGTTTACGGAATTCCTGCTGATCACAAGCTTCAGAGATTGGTTTGTGGATGGAGAGCTGCAAATCTCGAGAGAGTAAGATCCTCCACTCCATTGCTGTGGGAGGCTTCTGATCCACTGCCAGACGTCAGGAACCAAATCAGATGACATGGCTCAAGAGTCAAGGAGAACTGTAGTACGCTCAGGGCTCTGCATCCCTCTCTCTGAATAGAACTAAATATAGGCACAACAGTGATGTGAAGACACTAGGACGGAATGAACAAGTCAATTTCTCAGAATAAAAAAGCAAGTTGAGGACAATTGGAACTCTCATTTGCCAATATTGCACATCCTTTTTCAGATCCTTGTCCATTCACATTTCTCCATTTCAGTGAGAGGTTGAGTAGTGCAAGGGAAGCTTTTGCATGATAATTGCGCCAAACCTAGGATCTAATGTAGACTCTTGTCCCATGGTTTGGAATAGTTTCTTGATTAGGAATGCGTGTCCACTGGTGGAATCTTTAAGTTGGACAGCAGAACACAGTTGCTGAGTAGCGTATCCTAAGTTGTTGTCTAGTTGATTCTGATTAGCTGCTTTTGCTTCAAGGGGAGGGGCATACTTTTAAGAATCTGATAAGGTGACACTTGCACCTGACCTGTTTGCTTCAAGAGCTAGTGCATGCCTATTGGAGGCAAGTATTGTCAGAGCGAGATTCTATTCCTAGATGAAAGAAAACAAAAGCTCATAGAACCAGGATGCCTTTTAAAACATCTAGAAGGGATGGTATTTAGGTTTCAGCCGTGCATTTCAGTGCAAGACCTTTATCGCAGAAGATCAGAACCAAATAACTCTGTCAGAGCTTATTACCATTCCCGTGTCTAACATTTTGTTAGAGATTACCAATTACAACAGGTTATTTATTATTGATGCCAAATGCTACGATTGTTAACTTTGACCATTTTAGGTATGGTTCGGGACGCACTGTTGTAATCTGGCTTCAGTTAGAATAATTGGAGCTCCATAGCAAACCGTAGTGAGCAGATTCTGTAAGAATAATTGGAACTCCAAAATGAGATAGTCATGGAATTCATAACAAATAAAAATAGGTTCAGTGGGTGGGCCTACTGGTCACAAGTTTCAGAGATTATTAGTTTGTTTCTAGAGGGCTGCAAATTTGAAGTAGTACAGGTCTCTCTGAAAAGAACAAATATAGCCACAAGAGTGATGTGAAGACGCTAGGACGGAATGAACAAGTCAATTTCTCAGAATAAAAAAGCAAGTTGAGGACAATTGGAACTCTTGGTTGCCAAGGTTGCAGTTACACATCCTTTTTCAGAACCTAAGTCCAGTCAGAATTCTGGATATCGGTGTAGGGTTAGGCAGTACAAGCTTTGCATGATAATGGTGCCCAAACCCGGATCTAATGTAGACTCTTGTCCCACGGTTTGGAATAGTTTCTTGATCAGGAATGCGTGTCCAGTGGATGAACCTTGAAGCTGCACAGCAGAACATGGTAGCGCATCCAACGTTGTTGTCTTGCTGATTCATGAATAGCTGCTTTTGCTTCAAGAGGACGTGCATGCTTTTAAGTTTTAAGAATCTGATAAGGTGACACTTGCACATGACATGTTTTCTTCAAGAGCTGGTGCATGCCTACTGGAGGCAAGTGTTCGTAGATGAAAGAAAACAAAAGCATAAACAGAACCGAAATGTTTTTTAAAACATCTAGAAGGGATGATATATTTTGTTTCAAGCTGTGAATTTTCGCGCAAGCCCTTTATCGCTGAAGATCAAAACCAGATTACTCTGTCAGAGCTTATTACGATTCCCATGTTCATCATTTTATCAGAGCTTACCGATTCCAACAGGTCAATTATTACTGATACCAAATGCTACGATTGTTAACTTTCATCGTTTTAGGTATGGTTTCGGGACGCACAATTGTAATCTGGATTCAGTTTAAATTATTTCCCAAAGGTACCTGCCGCAGTCTCCACAGCAAACCAGTAGTAACCTACTTACTCCCTGACTCCCTGTCGAGAATAGTTGGAGCAGATCTCAGTTAGAATAATTGGAGCTCCAAAATGAGATAGTCATGGAACTTAGGAGACATAAAAATAGGTTGAGTGGGTAGTTTTCGGAATGCCTACTGCTCACAAGTTTCAGAGGTTAGTTTGTTTCTGGAGAGCTGCAAATTTGAAGTAGTATCCTCCACTTCATTGCTCCGGCTGATCCACTGCTAGACATCAGCAACCCAACGAAAAGCCATGGCTCTATATGACGGTCCAGGCTCTCCATCGCCTCTATGAAAAGAACAAAATATAGCCACAGGAGTAATGTGAAAAGACCAGGATGGAGTAAACAAGTCAATTTCTTAGAACTAAAAAGCAAGTTGAGGAAAACTGGAACCCTCATTTTCCAAGGCTGCACATCCTTTTTCAGATCCTTGTCCATTCAGTTTTCTCCATTTCAGTGAATGGTTGAGTAGTGCAAAGGACGATCTTGCATGATAATGGTACCCATGCTAGGATCTAAGGTAGACTCCTGTCCAATGGTTTGGAATAGTTTCCTGAT
Organism: Chloris gayana; assembly: GCA_031894775.1. Classification (NCBI taxonomy): domain Eukaryota; kingdom Viridiplantae; phylum Streptophyta; class Magnoliopsida; order Poales; family Poaceae; genus Chloris; species Chloris gayana. The sequence continues at coordinate 26,452 of JAUNZO010003103.1, forward strand.
TAGGAATGCGTGTACAGTGGAGGAAAATTTAAGCTACACAGCAGAAAACGGTAGCATATCCTAAGTTGCTGATTCAGGAATAGCTGCTTTTGCTTCAAGGGGAGGTGCACGCTTTTAAGAATCTGATAGGCTGACACTTGCACGTGATCCATTTGCTTCAAGCGCTAGAGCATACCTATTGGAAATAAGTATTGTAAGAGCGAGCTTCTATTTTTAGCTGAATGAAACAACTACGGAAGGAATGATATTTGGTTTGAAGTCTGCAATTCAGCGCAATGACTTATCCTTATCGCAGAAGATAAGAACTAGATTACTCTGTAATAGCTTACTAGAATTCATAACTTCAGTATTTGTCTGAGCTTAATTATCATTTACAACAAATAACTCACTGACCTGAAATGCTACGGCAGTTTTCGGTTGGGTTTCCGGACGCAGCATTGTAATCTAGCTTCAGTTTAAATTATTTCCCAAAAAGGTACCTGCAGCAGTCTCCACAACAAACAGGTATTAAGCTACTCCTTCTCGAGAAGAAAAAAATTCATGCAGGCTTTTAACGGAAATTAATAGCAAGAAAACCTTAAAAAAGGAAATTAATAACAAGAATAGGCTGATATATGTTGTTTGACCTTCAGTTCCTAAAAGCACACCAATTTGTACTTTGGAGAGTGAAGAATATGTACACCCTCTTTCTTTGGTTCTTTGTTCGTGTCTTTCAAGGATACAAAAAATAAAACTTTTCTTTTCTACAAAATGTGATACGTACAGTCACATGTTGCTTTAATATATGTTCTAACAAAAAAAATACTTGCATCGCTACTGCGGAAACTACAAAAGTGAACCAAAATAAGATGGTTAGATGTCGGCTATATAGCAGCACTCCCATTTTTGTTTGCAAAGCTGACAAGCTATCTTCCGGATTTTAGAGACACAAAAGACTTGCAAAAGAAATGAAAATGAAAAACGCGCTGGCCAGACTTAAAGGCACGGCCGGACGGGATATCCACTACAACTTTGCTATGGCTGGTCACTGTCTTACACAGATAGGCAACAGGAGTTTCTTTATTTGGTGAATGATAATCGCATTGATCAAACTGAATCAGTTTCTTTCTTTTGCCTAAGCTGGATAATAATTATATCGGTAGAGATAAGGAAACTGGCTATAAAACCTAATTATCCAAATTATACCCTGAAATAAAATCACTACTACAATAAAGCTCTATAGAGACCGACCTTATTTTTTACATTAGTGGTGGGCATTTAAAAATCTGCTACTAATTTGGGTCGAACGACAACGTCCGCTACTAAACTGATGAGGACACGCTAGGCTCATATGCAAACAAGGAGTTAAGTTACATAAACTGCGATCATGGACAAGAATCAATAAGTGTAAACCATGAATTGTGTAAACAATCAAACGAGCTATGCCACAAGTTGCAACAAGAAAGTACAACAAGAGGTGAACTCTCTCCTTATTGAATTTTTACCCAATATAAATGTGATATACTACCTAAATATTGTAAATATGTCTTGTTAAGGTACGCATATGAAGGAGATGTTGTTGGACAAGAGGAGACGAGGTACACCAAGGAGGAGATGTGTTATATGGAAGCTGAAGCAACAACCAACATGCTAACAGAAGGCTCAAACAATTGATGCAATGCGCATAAGATCTTTGGGTTTTACCTTCCATAATACACATTTCTGCAAAGATAATGAAGTCTACTTTCACCTCCAAAAAACGGCTTGTCATTTGGACTTCCCATTAAGAAGTTATGATCATTTTATTGAAGATATGTCAGGAAGGTCGAAGGATATCCGAGACCTCCCGGGAATAACAGTTTTCACACCTTTCAACTTATTTACTTCATGAATAAGTTTCACCTCATCCACACCTAGCTAGGAGGGGTGTTCCTAGTATAAATACCAGTTGTATCTAAGCCAAACTCAGACTATTATGAATCAAGAAATCCACTCGATGGTGTTGCAACGAAGTTGCTGATTTCCTTACCTCAAATTTCTTGCGAGTTCTACATCGACTTGTGAGAGACCAATTCACCGGTATATGTGAAGGTTCCTCTGGGACCCCCTAATTCATGCTTTGCGGTTTCCAGTTCGGCTACACCGTTTTGTGTGGATTAGTCCCGGTTGTGGTTCTGCGGTCGTTCGGAGATCGAGTCGAAGTCTTCAAGGTTTTGGTGCCTCTCTCCCCGTCGCTTGGTCGCATCCAACCTGGCCAGGTCTAAAGCTATCCGGATTGTGTTCTAAGTTCGTGAGATCGAGTCGAGTTCAAGGATTCGATGCCTCTCTCATGTTGCTTGACATATCTCCAACCTTTGTCAGGTATAAAGCTAGTTATCTCGACTGAATTTCAGCTAGTTATCTTTCAATCTACCTACTGCCGTGAAGATCGGGCCAACCCTCAGGTTTTCCCCTATCACAAGCACTTGGCGAGGAGGGCAGCAACGGGAGGAGGAGAGAAGTGGCATGGAGAGCCTAATTAAGCACGACACGATGCTGCATGCGTCCTCGGTGAGGCACAATCCATTTGGACACCACCGGTCGTACAATTGGAAGATAGCTACATATAATAACACCATGCACTAGTAGAATAGAGGCCTTCAATATCAGGCGAAAACTGCCAGTAATATCGGACAAAAAGGCCGTTATTACGTAAACGTTATTAAAAATCGAGGTGTTACAATATCGGACAAAACGCCCGCTATTGGTGTGATATAGAAAAAAATAAAAAATAAAGAGAAAATAGGGCTGGGCTCAGCCCAGCCCGCCTCGCGATGCCGACCCTGACCCACAAAGCCCGTTCCTCGGGACGACCTCGCCGCATCCGGCGCCGGGGAGGGGCAGGGTGCGGCTAGGAACCGGATCCGGTGCCGGGGAGGTGCGGTGTGTGGCGGGGAGCAGGATCCGGTCGCCCCACCGCCGGATCCGACGTCGGGGAGGGGCAGCGTCGTGCCGTGTTGCTGGGGACGGGCGGAGGAGGGGCTCGGTGAGGTCGGAGAGGGACGGCGCCATGCGCGTCGCCTGGGAAGGGCGGAGGAGGGGCACGGCAAGGTCGGGGAGGGGCCACGCCGTGCCGTGCCGCGTTGCCGAGGAAGGTCGGAGGAGGGGCGGCGTCGTGTCGCGTTGCGGAGGAAGGGCGGAGGAGGGGCGGCGCCGTGTCGCGTTGCCGAGGAAGAGCGGAGGAGGGCGTCGCCGCGCTTCGTTGTCGTGGAGGGCGAGAGGTCGGGGAGGGGCGGCGCCGCGGGGAGAGGCGGCGTATTTTCTTGTGCCCGCTATTACTGGAAAATACGAGGTGTTATTACTGGCTTCTTTTGTAGTAGTGATGGATTAAAGTGGGCATACGAAAATAAAAAAAATGGTCATGTACTATGTATAGCGCATCAGATGAGTTTGAGAACTTAAAAAAAGAAAGAAAAACGTGGACATGATCCAGAGTGTTATGGAAATTTCTCTATTATTGTCTCAGAAAATGTCGTGGCTTGAATTTGGCAAACTAGGGGAGGAACCAACTAGGCCTCGTCGAATACTCAACGTCATCATCGGTCTCCTGTGGTGGCCGGTACACGCATTCCAACTTGCCATCCAGCAGGCTGTAGCAGTAGGCCGGCGCGGTACGAGCTTTATAGTGGCAGTTGGGAACGTAGTAAATCCGGTTTCCCGGACCGCATCCGGGGCCGAAGAAGGTGGCATGGTGGTCGTCCAGGAACAGGTCGATGCCAGCGCCGATGCCATCGATCATCTCGCACCAGCTTATCCCTGGCCATCCTCGTCGTCGGCCTTGAGCTGGAACACGTCGAAGCTCTCGGGAACCAGGGACTTGACACGGACCCGGACGAGGATGAGCTTGGTGGGCAGCGCGACGAGGTGGAGCCAGTCGAGCTGCTCGTCGATACCGGCGGAGTTGCAGAGCACCTTTGGGCAGAAGTTGGCCGTGTCGGGCGGGGCGTCGACGAGGACCAGGTCGAGCACGCCGCGCGTGCCGGCGTCGAAGACGGCCGTGGCGCCGGTCACGTCCATGGCGAACATCTTGCCGTCGAAACACGCGAAATCGACGAAACCTAGATAGGAGGACCGGCCTTGGTGCCTGTCGTCGTCGTGGGTCACCGGGTTGTCCAGCTTGGTCCAGGCGGCGTCGCCGGGCCGGCAGAAGCTCGGCCCGGTGTGGCCCTGGACGGGGTGGTACAGCATGATCAGCATGCCGTCGTCGGTGCCGCTGTTACCTGCCGGCGGGAGGTGCACGGCGAAGAAGCGGATCATGTCGGAGAAGGCGAGGTGGGTTTCCAGGTAGAAGTAGAAGTAGTGTAACTGGATCCGGATCTTCTTCTTGGAGGACGTCGTGGGCTCCTTCTCCTCCGGCTCGAGGCTCTTCTTCCACCGTGGGTCCATGCGCACTTTCCAGATTCTGTGACGGCCACCCCTTTCCCTCCGGCAGCCAGAGAGATCCTCCGCTTGAGCAGGAACCTCCTGTTGCCCCGGGTGGGGTTCGTGGGAACAGCAGGACCCTGGTTTTCTTGGTTGAAGTAGTGCTCGTAACCCTGGCGGACCACCCGGGAAGTGGCCGTGGCGCGGACGGCGTTGAGGTTGGGCAGGGGAGCCGTGGCGCCCGTGGCGAGGTGCGACAGGTGGCACGACGTGTCCCGGACGTCCACGACGATGGACCACCCGGTGGCCAGCGGGAACACCAGGGCGTACGCCGAACCGGCACGGGGAGCGGCGGCGTTGTCCGGGAGAGGAAGGAGGAGGCGCGGGGCGTCGCGCACGGCGGCGCGCCACGCGTGGCACACGGAGCGGAACGAGGTGACGCCCGTGACCGTGTCGCGGGTCTTCTCGGCGATGAGCTCCAGAAGCTCGGCCTGCAGCTGCGACCAGTCGGGCTGCTGTCCTTCCACGTCCGCCATTGCTGGGATCGATCGAGAGATCATCGGGACCACCTAGAGCTTGATCTTCGATCGGGTGCGACGACAAGAGGACGACGACAACAACGTTGTACGTTGTATAGGGATTTATATATTCGTGTGCTCGTGTTGACAAAGGACTCTGTTGGAGGACAGAGTCCCCGCCACCAAACAAGGAAAAACGAAATCAGAATCTAGTTGTCCAGCCCAAATGCGCCTATATTATTATTTACACAAACCCAGAGAAAATTCACACTTTGATTACCTTACGACAAAAGAAACAAGAAACTCCGCAAGTTAATTACCCTCTCATTACAGTAGGCACACCTGTCAGGGACAGTTTGGTGTTACACAGTTGCGGACCCAGAAATTTTGTAGAGGCTCTAGGCGAAAATTATAACAGATAACAAGTTTCACTTACGTTATTAACCATCCCAATTTTTAGAGATAGAGAGATCCCATATCATGTTTGTTAAGAGGGATGGGACGCTGTTTTCTGTTTGATTGAGAGATAAAATGGGACGAGAATGAATGAGCTACTCACGTCCCTTAGCGACTTGCCTAGTCAAGCATTTCATCAAATGGTGAGTGAAGTCGTTGAGTTCATGAACTTCAACCGCTGAGACCAAGTCGTTATCGATGAATCCCGTTTCCGGTGGGCTTCACCTAGATCCCCTTTCTGTTCAGTGTCTGTCATCTCATGCTGCCTTTCGTTGATTAGATCCGGCCTTGGACCTTGATAGAGCCATGGAACGGGGATCATGCTAGTCTCACCGTCTTCATGTGCATGAGTCTACTACCTGAATTGCTACCGTAGGGAGCCTAGGCAGGCGCCCAGGGTCGCCGGGCCCTGGGTTTGCCACAGGTGTTACAATTTTTTTAAAGGTACTGAGAAACAATGGTTGTAGCGGTCACTGTCAACCAAAACCATGGTTTAGAGACTAAAACAGAAGAAATGACGAGTGAAGTTTCTAAAAATCCAAAATGGTCACACGTTTATCACTATCCTGATTCTACAAAGAGAACAAAAGTTAGAATTGGATTTCAAATCCAATATCACAAAAATCCTCAAAAAAGTTAACTCTTTTCCTCCCCTTCTCCTCTCTGGCTGAAAACCCATTCTTTTTTCCCGGCTCGACCTGCTCTCTCTTTCTTCCTCCCTGGCCTGGCGCAGCCACCCAGGCTGGCCTGCCCCTTCTCCATTTTCGCCCAGCCCGCTCGGCCCGTCAGCCTTCCGGTGCGCCAGCCCGCACCCTCGCCATGTCTTCTTCCCCGTCGGAATGCCGCCACCGCCGTTCGACTCCCCTCCGCTCGACGCCGTCGTAGGCAGACCCCGCTGTGAGGACTATACGGCAGCACCCCTTGTCGCAAAGCACGCAGCAGCGAATCTCCGACAACCCTCTGCGTCGACCATGGTACCACCCGACGTGACCCCACCCTGCCATCGTTGACAAATCTCACCACTGCCGTCACCGCACGGCCCAAAACTGATGACGCGTCTCGTCGTCCTCCCCGTCACCTGTAGCGCTGGCCTCCGGCATGCATCGCACCGCGTGCAAGTCGATGTCGGCTAGCTGCCACGACCTCCACCTAAATCTGCCGCCTATAAGAGCTCACTGTCTCCGCCTAGCCCTCCTTAGCACCGTTGCACCAACATCGACCAAGCAGTGTCCGAACTCATCCCTTCCTCTCCCATTTCTTTCCCCGCACAGGCCACCCCTCAATTCCCTTCCACCGTTGCCGTCCTAGGCTCCTCCGCTGTGCCGTCGGCCAAGCCAAGCTACTTCTTAGCCTCCCCGAACCCACGCAAACCTCCGTGACCTCCTCCCCCTCCGAGTCCCGCACGTGCATGGCCTTTTCCCAGCGCCACCGCTGTGTGCACCCAATGCGCCTCATGCCTCACAACAGCGACACCACCATCACCTCCGCCTCGCCGCTCCAGTCACCCTCCTCTCCTCCCTAACGCCTCTCGTGCCCGAGGCACGCCGTCGACGAGAGGTCCGGCAGCCCTCGGCCGCTAGCCCCGGTCCGGTCCACCGTGGGCCGGTGCACCGCCGCTCGCCTTCGGTCTACGACCCCGTAGACCTAGTCCAAGCCCCTTGTCCAATACAAAATTAAATCTAGAAATTCTAGGAAATCCCGAGATTTCATTCTTTTGTAGAAAGGTCCCCGATCTTCATTTTAATTTCGATATAGTCCTAATTTATTTACAAAAGCCCCCGCGACCTTCTCGTTAATTATCATTCTAGTCCCTAACACTAAAGCCCCTTTAATTTTCCTGTAATTAGAAATAGGTCCCCATGACCTTATTGTTTTTTCAAATAAACCCCTAAAACTTCCAATGATCGTATCTTTCCATCCGTAGCTCCGTTTCGAGCGATTCTTGCGCTCACGAATCGTCTTGACACAAAGAATCCATATAATCTCCTCTCCATCGTGATTTCCCCTCTACCCCCTTAACATCACATATTCATCGTATTAACTCTATTTCCAATGATCCCTGCACCGTTGACCTTCTCGAGATCTTACGCGTTCCCGTCAAGCCCCGAGACATCGAACTTCTCACTTTCCACTCATAAATCCTCCTCCGATATTCACCAAATCTCCCAACATTTCATTGGAGTTATAATTGGAGTTTATTTTATTCTTATTTTGCTTTTATTCTTTCATGCGCTAGTATTACGTTCGATAGAAGCGAAGGACCCGATCGTAAGGAGCATGTGGAAAGGGAAATACGTGAAGACGCAGAGCGCAACATTTGTTTATGGCTTTTTTCTAGGTAAACTCTAACTTCCCTTGATCACATTTATCCTATAAAGTAGTGTAGAACCTACTTATGGCCTATTCTATAAATGCATGCTCTATTGAGTGATATTGTTGATGAGTGCTTCATATTTATCACCTACTTGGTTAATTGTGATTGCGTTGTTATTACCACAACCCCTCCTTGTCTATCAGACCCTACCACCTCCTTAGCTCCACATATGCCGATATTTGACGCCTAATGTACAGAATGCTATTATGCTTAGAAGCCCTTAGGAACCCCGCGAAGATGCGTATCACCACACTACATCATATAGTTCAATTTTGACATTATGTGAAATGTGTTTGGTTGGTGTGAGTAAATATGGGTGGGTGTTAGACCAACTATGCTAGGTTGAAGATGGAGGGAAATTTGGTCGTGGGTGAGGCTCCATAAGTAGTGGTGATGAGTACTTGGTGTGGGTGAACTTTGGTGTAGGTCCACCTGTCGTGGACGAGCGTTGTCCCTGCAATATAAGGATCGGGTCGTCGGTCCCCAAATTAGTGATTTATGTGCAACCACATAACCTGTCTAGGCAGGACCGACGCATGACCCTAGGTAACACAAGTAAGTAAGTTCCACTGGAAGTAGTAGATATGGAGGCTAGGGGTTGGTTCGTGAGCTCTGTGAAGTCTAGTACTCGGCAATTGGTGATGGTGATATGACATGCGTGTCAAAGTCACCGAACCCCTAGAATACGTGTTGGGCTTGTGGGCGTGCCTAGGTGGGGTGTTCGGTGTTATGCATTCCCTAGCTAAGAGTGCATAGCCTATGGGTAAAATGTATATGCAGTGTCTAAATTGGTTCGGATGTCCGTTGTCATGGTTTTAACACACCACACCTTGGACTCACTTTGATTAGCCACCTAAATATATATCCCTTGACGTGTGAGTGCGTGTAGTGTTGCTCGTGTTTTGGAAAGTTAAGGTGTGGATAGTAGAGATCCATCCCTTTTTAAAACTTGGGAACCGGCAGGAATGATTTGTACTCTCCCAGGGCCAACCTGCTAAAATATTGATCGCTCCTTACCCTTTGATACCTCTTCTTTGTGAACCATGCATGCTTAGCTGCTAGCACAAATATTAAACCTCTTGCCTACATCCTTGTTACAGCTACAAATGCATGATTATACCCATGAGTAGTGTTAGGGCTTGCGGAGTACCTTATGTACTCACGGTTTGCTCTTATGGTTTTAGTTTGAAGTATACACAGAAGATGAACTCGGTTAGGTTATGGTCCAAGAACAATCTTAAGATAGTCTGCAACAACTCATGTTGATTATAATTAGTTGGCATATGCAGTGGCGTTGCCAACACCGTGCTGAGGTATTCTGAAGGGGATCCTCCGAATCCAAAGTGCCATCCAAATTTGGCATCTTGAGGACTGGAGAATGGAGTAAAATAGCATAAGAAAATGAGCAAGCACTGTCAATACAGTGGACAAGTCATTTTCTCTCTAGGTTCCATCTTTTTACCTTCAACACCCATCATTTGTCTCTCTTACTATTGCGTTGTCACCTTCCAACATTTGGTGTCGGTTGCATATAACACCATAGAGATGATTTCATATTCTTACAAATAAAAAGAAAAAGTATATATAAGCCTAATTTCTATACTAAGATGCTACATACAATGAATTGTGCCTAATTTGTCCTTGATCTAAAAATAAGCATTTAGGATACCATGGTAACTTGTGGCTATAGGTGCTGCCCATAGAATACGGGAAACGTTAAAACCTTAGCACCTAATGATTGATTTCTCCAACATAAAGTTTATACATCTTATATATAGGAAAATATCTTTTGTAGGCATACAATTATTGTTCCGGCTTATCAGTTCATTGGCACCCACAGTATACGGAAAACGCTGCAACGCAAGCCTATTTACCGGAATGTTTATATTGTTCTAAAGCATCTTTGGTAGGTATATAGTACATATTAATTCACCGGTACCGAAGAATACGGAAAACGTCTTGCAACGCAAGCCTGTTTACTAGAAATGGTGCAAACTTCTTGATATTAGGCATACAATTATTGTTTCGGCATATCAGTTCATTGGCACCCACAAGTAAACGGAAAACGTCTTGCAACACAAGCCTATTTACCGAACGTTTATACTATTCTAAAGCATCTTTGGTAGGTATATAGTACATATTAATTCACTGGTCCCAAAGAATATGGAAAATGTCTTGCAACGCAAGCCTGTTTACTGGAAATAGTTGAATTACTTGTCTAGTACTCTCTATAAATGTAGGCTTTTGTATCCCTTGCTAGACACAACATCACCGTTGAGAAAAGAGATGGCACCTTCATGGTTATAATTGTTACTTGTCACTCATTTCTTTTCCAGCTGCACAAACCATCTTCACTCAAGCCGTAATGAGTGTAACCTATTTTGCATTGATTGTGAGTTACCGATTGCTTTTTGCTACTATTGCCGGTCATGCCATCATTCTGCACACCGTGTAATCCAGGTATTGATTATACACTCTTATTATCTTTCATCTTGTAAGTTTTGACCTCGGATATGTTTTTGTGCAAATCTGGTAAAAATGAGGAGTAAACCAAAAGAACTAGACATTCACTAATTGTTGACTATTTTCAAGAGATATCAAGTTTTAGTTCATGTTAAAGATAAGGCGGTCATCATATCACAATGTTGTAACGAGTATCGGAGGTGGAACACATTCTGAATATTAGTGGCGTGCAGACTTATGTGATCAATGGTGCAAAAGTTGTGTTTCTAAATGAGCGACCTCAACCACGAGCTTGTGGTGGTTGTGCTGGGAAGACAATTTCATCATCCCTGCATAAGTGTGTGACATGTTCTCGTGGCCTCCTGGATGATGAATTTTGCTTTTGCTCTCTTGGTTGCAATGTAAGTAGTTATGCATTTTCTTGTGTTCATTTGTTAAATCCTATCTACATGTGCAAAATATGCCTTCTATATAAATGTCCTTGTGTACTAAAAACATGAGATTACATATTTAAATTGTACCTTGTCACAGCTTAGCAGCATAAAAGAGGATACAGAAATGTTAAACAAATCTGATAACGGCTGTGAAGGCAAAAAAAGGAAGATGTGGTCGACAACGGAAATAATAGTTCTGGTATTGAGATCAAGAATGAGAATTCCAGTGAGAACAATGAAGAAGAACCTCCACCAAAACGGCGTCACCGTAGAAAGGGAATTCCCGGGCGTGCACCATTCTTCCGATGCAAGCTTATGTTGGACCATATGAATGAGAAAATGTGTGTACCAACCGAGGAAATGGTTGACTAAAATCATTTGAATAAATGAATGAAACTTTCAGTACTGATGTGTCCTCTTGTTTTATGTCTTTCATACAAAATCCAAGAATATCCATTATACATGCTCGGTCATTTTGATTGGGACATTGTACTCCTGAAATTGGAAATTATGGTCACTAAGCTAGATACTAATACATATGGATTTGTTCATTACCTTCATATTCCTCGATACTTTGGTGACGTGGTAGACAAAAATTTGTAAGTCGCCATCGATGTGGATGCCACTCATGTATCCAGAACGGATCTATTTCTTCCTTTGCATTTGTAACCCTTGTTACCACATTTTCCAATACAGGAATTTTATCTATTATTACTTATTCCTTTTAGAGATGTAAATGACAATCATATGTATCTCTGGTGGTAGTACCCTCCAGTTCTATGCAGCAACAAAATGCAAGCAATATATATAGAATAGCTTATTATACACCCTGGACCCAACCCAGCCAGATCGACCAGCCAAACCAGCCCAAACTAGTCCGGCCCAACCAACCCGACACGCCACCAACTCAACACCCCCCCCCCACGTTACCAGGTCCGCAGCCCCGTTCGGGCGTGACCCACAACCCGCCCGTAACCCGCCGCCCTCATATAAAAGCACTCAAACTGGCTCGACCCCATCGGTCGGTCATTTTTCGTCTCCAATCTCCCACACGACGCGCGGCTGCGAGCGGAGGCGATTCCAGCGTGGCGGTGCAAGAGGCGATCTGGTGCGGCTGGTAAGCGGAGGCCCTATCCCTTCGGCTGCTGCGGCGTCGTCGACCCATCGTTGGCGCTAGGGTTCGTTTAACCCTAACCCTAGCCATCGTCGATGGTTGTAAGCGAGGGCCAAGCGGGAGATGCCGGTTATTCTCGTGGACCTCGTCGGCGTTGTCCCCAACCTCCGGGACTTCATCGTGGCTGTCATTAACCGCCGCGACCTCCATGGCGTCATCCCCAACAGCCAAATTTACGTCCGCGCCCGACCAGGCAGGCCCCGTGTCTCCCATCCGGCCAGCTCCGATTGCTCCCGACCTTGCTGTGGTCCCCGTGTCGCCTGCACATTATGCTGTGGAGGTGTCCTCTGCTCAGCTGGGAGATTCTTCTTCGGGATTGCCTATGGTTGTCTCTCCTGGCTTGCCTGTATAGCAGGAATCCCATATGCGACTTCAAGATGGTATACGCCGACCAAAGAATTTTTTTCTCTGGTATTATCCGATATGGTCATGCAGCTATTACAGGGGAGCCTAACAATCTTCAAAATGCCTGTCTGATCCCAGGTGGAAACATGCAGTGCTGGCTTTGGGCCAGGGCAATAGGGGCAACGATAACGGGCCCAGCGCAGGAAAGGGCCCCATGAATTTGCGTCCATCTATAGGTGTATTATGGAATTCAGCCCACTAGTGAGGCGTCTAAATCAGCCTAATAGGTTGGTTGAAAACAACTCAGCCCAAACAACGAGAGTCGCAATAGGTTTAGGAATATGCTCGCCCAAGCAACAATATTGCTAGGGCCTTCCTTTTTTCAACCACATACAAGTCGCTTATTTGGTAAAACAAAAAACATGCCATGCATGGTCCTGAATATCACAAAGATTTCTTGGATTTTTTGTCTTCCATTTCAAAATTAGGCGCAGATCTCCTCACCGGGATGTTGTAAAATGCCCTTCTATTCAGTTAACTATATTTTTCAAATTAACAACCATGTTATCTTTATTTCTACCTTAAAATTTTCATTTATAATATTTTATAGTTTTAAGAATGAATAACGTGTTAGAATAATTTTTGTGTTAGTTTATGTTTTCGATGATTTTTTAATTACATGCAATTTATCAGCAAAGTATATAAATATAGACAAACATCAAGTTTTCCCTAGTGCCTCCCAAAGTATAGAGCCGGCCTGGAAAGATGCCATGGATGACAAGTTTGCTGCACTTATGCGCAATGAAACGTGGCACCTAGTTCCTACTCATGAGGCTCACAACATTATTGATTGCAAATGGGTGTACAAGATTAATATAAAATCTGATGGATCTATTGACAGATACAAGGCTTGTTTAGTTGCAAAGGGTTTTAAACAACGGTATGGTATAGATTATGAGGATACTTTTGTTGTTAAACCTGCAACTATTCGTCTTGTTCTCTCTGTTGTTGTTTCTAGGGGATGGTGCCTTCGTCAGCTAGATGTTTACAACGCGTTTCTTCATGGTGTTCTGGAGGAGGAAGTCTACATGAAGCAACCGTCGAGGTATGCTAGTTCTACTCATCCTCACTATGTGTGTCGGCTTGATAAATCTTTGTATGGGTTGAAGCAAGCTCCTCGTGCGTGGTATTATCGGTTGAGTCATAAGTTACAACAGCTACGATTTATTCCTTCCAAGGCAGATACTTCTCTCTTTAAATTCAGTGATCATAGAGTGACCATGTTTCTTCTTATCTATGCCGATGACATTGTTGTGGTTAGTTCTGCCGAGAGTGCAGTTGTTGGTCTGCTTAACAACCTGCGTGCTGATTTTGCTCTCAAGGACCTTGGCGATCTTCACTATTTCCTTGGTATTGGATCTTTACAATATCTTACATTGACTAGACCTGATTTTTTTTTCTGATAATATGGTGTGTCAGTTCTTACATGCTCCTACAGACATTCATTGGTCAGCTGTTAAGAGGATATTGAGGTATTTGCATTGGTCAGCTGTTAAGAGGATATTGAGATATTTGCAAGGCACTCTGGCACTGTGGGACTAGGTCTTGAGATTAGGAAGAGCCCTTCCATGTTAATTTGTGCCTTTACTGATGCTGATTGGATAGGCAGTTGTGATGATAGAAGATCTACAGGTGGTTTTGCTGTGTTTTATGAGCAAAATTGATTTCCGGAATGCTCGGAAGGAAGCCACTCTTTCATGCTCTGGTACTGAAGTTGAATACAAAGCTCTTGCTCATGCTACAGCAGAAATAATTTGGATTCAAAGTGTGCTTGGTGAATTGAAAATTCCACAATCTCGGATTCCATGTGTGTGGTGTGATAACTTGGGAGCAACATATATGTCAGCTAATCCAAGGTTTCATGGACGCACTAAGCACATTGAGGTGGATTACCATTTTGTTCGAGAACGTGCAGCACGTCGACAACTTGATATTCACTTTATTTCATCTGCTGATCAGATTGTCGATGGGTTTACTAAGCCTCTGACTTTACGGCAACTACAAGGTTTTAGACGCAATCTCAACTTGGTTAAGTTGTGATTGGGGGGTATGTTGAGATATGCCGTTTATACTTGAATATCTGTTGCAGATGATTGTATTCTGTTCCATCTAGATATGGATAGATGCGTGTTGTATTTCTTGTACTCCACGCTAAGGCCTGTTTATTTATAATGCATCACTCATGCCCTATTGGGTATCTCTTCCTGCTAATTCTACAAAGGGTTGGTACAAGATTGAAAGCCATCTTGCTATTGGTGACAACACACTCCATTTCCGTAGGGTGTTGCCTGTTACTTCATGCCTATCTTAGGTGGGTGCTGGCAGTGTCTACAGTGTTGTCTATTGGCTATTGCTTAAATTGGCTTGTTGGATCACCCTCATCTTCAAGATTCATGCAGACAGCGTCAAGATCCCGTTAATTTTTCCCACGGCTCGGTCTCCCCTTACGCGCCACCCCCCACCGCCCGCACCCACTATGCACCGCCCCGCCCTCTCCCCGGCAGCCGTGACGCCGCTCCCTCTACCCGTCCCTCTCTCCGATGGCGCGGCCCCCACTGCCCTCTCCCACCATGCGCCGCCTTGCACCCACCCAGTGCACGCTGCCCCACCGCCCCACACCGCCCCGCCCACTACAAGGCGGGCGTCCTCCGAGGCAGCTACCAGGAAGAAAGAGGACGGGGCGCAGGTCGAGCCCAGGTCGGTGGCGGCTCGCGGTGGCTGCTACACGAAGGGTGGCGCCATGAGTCGCGCGAAGCAGGCCGTCGGTCGCACGCCCCTCCACGATCACGATCGACGGTGGGGTCTACACTGCCCGACGCGACGGCGGCATGAAGCTGCCTTGACCGCCGGGCATCGCGCCTCGTAGAGTCACTGAGCATGCAACCATGCTGGTGTCGCCCGGTGGAGCGGCCACCGCCCACTACCGGAAACTAGATGTTTAGTGAGGGTCGTAGATTTTGTGACGGTTTTTAGTTGGACCCTCACTAAAATTGTAATTTTTGTGAGGGTCCGAGGTTCCACACACCAAAATATCACTTTTGTGACGGTTCCGTACAAACCCTCAGAAAATGCATTTTTGCTGTGAGCTTGGAGGCCTTCAGCAAAAAAAACGTTATATTCTGTGTGTATACTAGTTATTTTAGTGTGTGGATCACTCTCAAAAAATGAAGCGGCTGCCTGGCGCCAACGAAATTGTTGTCCCCGCCAAAGACTCGGTGGCCGCCAAAATTTTTATCCATCCCGCGAAAGAGAGACCGTAAAGCACCCTGTCTCCTTCCAATCTAGCAGAATCCACTCCGTTCCCCATTGTTGGCCCCATGGAAACATCCTGCTGCGCTTCTCCCTGAGCCGCCGCCAAGCAACGCTGGTCCCTGTTGCTCCCACACCGAAGCCGCATCCTGCTCCTCCTCCAATTCTGCTGCCCTCACCTCACTGCTGGTCCACCTCCTGGCCTCCTCCACGACCTGTGACCACCCGCCGGCCGCCACCACCATGGATGCTGCCTTCGAGAACTCCTGCTGCGCCTCTCCCTGAGGCACGTCCTGCTGCACCCCACCACGTGTGCTGCTCGTCTCCCAAAGGCAAGAGGCGCTGGCCCTGTTTGCTTGTCTCTCTTCTCCCTTGAGCTGCTAATCCATACCCTAGCCCTAGTTCCTGTCAGACCACCAAGTTCAATCTCTATTGGGCCAGTTCTTTAAATTTGGTTGACATATTGTGGGTTATTTGGCAGTAGAATATGCAAGATCTGAACTAGCTTGTGTGGGATTGCTTGTGTTCTTCTAGTTTTATCTCGTTGCATTCAGTTGGGATTTTTTTAGCTAGTCCTATTCGATACTTGGCTGGATTTAGGTACAGGAAATGCAAGTGCAAATAAATTAGATGGGTAGGGGTTGCATATTATCAGATCCACTATAACCCTATGAATAAGATGTCATTTTTCAATCCTACGTTTATTCTATCAAAATAAGAGACAATTTCTTTGTGCTGATTTCTTATACTGTATAACAGGGATGCAAAAGATTGGGATTGAAGGTGTTTAGTTTCAGCACTGGAATTATTTAGAAGTTTCAGGTCTGCATTTTTAAGAATTAATTGCTCACTCATTTCTCTCTTGTGAAGTGGTAAATGACTGAAACTAAGAATGTTACTTCAAATTGCAGGGAGCACTACGATTGGAGCTGAAAGGGACAGTGACTTCATACTACAGCTGTTGTACGTCTAGAGATCCAAGGTGAGAATGCCACAATCTTTAGATTACCACTCATTGCTTCAGGTTTTGTCTCATTGGGATGTTGTGTTGATTTATTTCCATGGTAATGTGATAAAGGAGTGTATTGCACAAATATAGCTTTCAGATATGTTACAGTTTGCAATACGATAGTGAATGAAATTAAATTGGTTGTCATGCACTGATGTATACACTTCCTATACACATAGGTAGTCAATGTCAGACCGTGCATGGATGTATAGTGGTTGGCAACGTGGTAAAGCGCCCTCCGATGAATGGATTGAACAGACCATGAAATTCTTAGATCATGCATTCTCTATTCCTGGGGTAGCCAAAGATAATGCTATTAAGTGTCCTTGTGGCATGTGCCGAAACTACTTTAGGCATCAAAGGAATGATGTAGAGTTACATTTGTGCAAAAATGGATTTAAAAACAATTATGAAACATGGACAGAACATGGTGAAAATTCTGTTTCTAGACTTGTTCAAACAGCTGCAGATCGTGTGAAGCAAGAGTTTTGGGTAAATGAATTTACTTACCTTCTTGATTCTAGCTGCATCAATTGATATCTAATATCTGTATATCCACTTGTGTAGAACTTGTTTCAGGTTAGTGATGCTGATATGGAAGAGGCTTATCGTGTTTTCGAGAACTATGCAGCAAAGAGAGTGGGAGATAACATGTATCAATGCCGCATTGATGCTGTGAAGATATTTTATGATGGACAAGGTGAAACACTTCTTCAGGCCGATGCGTGTGGAATAGAGCTTACATATGACCAGTACGTGCGGAGTAGGGTTGAATGGTGCACAGAGGCGGTATGGCCTCAAAGGAGTTCAAGGATAAAAGAAAGAAGGCACAGGAGTCTCTCTTGAAATCTGATGATGTTGCTCAAAACAGAGGAGGTTCACGTGCATTTGTGGAGACAAGTCAATTTCTGGTCAGTTTTGTATATGTATTGTTCATTTCTTAATAGAAATTTCTCTAAAAGATTTTAATTAATTGGCATGTTGCTACTTTGTAGGAACATAAATATGGACCTGGGAAGGGTTCAACAATTAACACCTATGCTGTTATGAAATCTGGTATTAAAAATATAGAGACAAGTGGTAGAAGTGGACCCATAATCAGCTCCAAGGCACAAACACGCTTGGTATGCTCACTTTATGTTTTGTTCATCGGTAAAACCTTAAAATCAAAGTTGAAAATAATAATGCTACCTTTTTTAGGATGATTACACTTCAGGTCTGCAGGCTATCCACCCAGAAGAATATTTGGAGCAGCAAGATGTGGATGGAAAGGTGTTGTACAGAACATCAGGTGGCTTACGCCATGGTCGTGTAGCTATTGCTGATGGTGCTGTAAAGAAGGCAGACGTGATAGCAGCTGGTAAAGAAACCCATGTGAGGCCATCAACAACTGTGCTTCCTGTGAGCCTTCAAAATATGGCTCGAGACAACCAACGCCTTCTTCTCTCCAATGAACGTCTACTCAGCTCGAATGCAACGCTAGGCCAACTGAACAGCCAATTAATCATGGTTAGTCATCTATCTTCGAAGTGTATATCCAATATCATTTTTCCCATACTAAATGGACTTGCTTTCATTTCGCCGGATGTTATATGCTGACCTAGGAAGAGAGCCATCTGCAGAATTACTTCAACGCATACAAGAAATCCAAGAACAACAAGCACAAGAAATCCAAGCACATGTATGATATCTCCTTATACCAGTCATGTGTTTTAATGGCTGGACATATGCAAACTTACTCCCTCTACTTGTAAACAGGGAGCTACCGTTTCATCTCATATCAACTCCCCTTCGTCTCGTGGAAATAGCACCCCTCGGGGGTTGTCATCGGTGCAAGTCATGGCACCAATGGCGGTCAGCAGACTCCTACTCACAATGATGAGAGCAACAACGATAACAATAGCTTTGAAGATGAAGCCCAATGATCAGTATTTGTGATCTGACTTGTGGTTCATATTTTGGTAGTTCTATCAGACTTGTGCCTTTTCTGTGAGATGTAGGCAATTTGGTAGATTATTTTGTTTGTATGGCTGAATGCTATTGAATTCTGAAACTATGATGATAGATATGTATGTTGGCTGTGACAATGCATATTAATGGATGGGAAACATTGAGTTATGGATCGTGAAGCAACCTTTTAAATTTTATTGTGCATTTTCCGTGGCTGGATATGTGACCAATTTTTCTGATGGTGTGTGAATATTTCTTGACTGGTTATGTCTACCATGTTTATTCTTTTTGTGACGGCCAACATTTGACAGAAAATATTTTTCTGACTGGGTAAGTATCACCGGCGGTTTGAATAACCGTCAGAAATCATTTTAGTGTCGCTGAACCGACAGAGATTCCCGTCACAAATTATTTTCCCCAGATTTGGCGGTCCAAATATATTCTGTCGGTTAACCGACAGAGATTCCTGTCGGTGTTATTACTGCTGACGGTACACCGACAGGAAAATGAAATTTCTCTGTCGCTCTACTACTGACGGTGTTTTAGTGACGGTTTCCTGACAGAAAAATAATTGCTGTCGGTTTTCAGGCTTTTAGTGACGGTTTTTGACCCTCACTAAACATCCAGTTTCTGGTAGTGGCCGCCGTTGGTGAGCGCTGCACAGCCTTGTCGTGCCATGGCCATCTCGCTTCCCCGTGCTACCTGGTCTTGTGTCCTTGTAGAATCTGGAGGCCATGGTGCTCGACCACTACGTGAAAACCGGAGTGTGTCGAGTGCCCAAGGCACTCGGCAAAGGCCTTATCTCACTCAGCAAACGCTTTGCCGGATGCCACACTCGGCAAAGAGCGCATGACAAACCTCTCGATCGGCAAAGAGCTCCTTGTCGAGTGCCTTCCATCGGGCATTCGGCAAAGCGTTTGCCAAGTGCAAAAAAGAACACCCGGCAACTATTTTTGAACAAAAAAATACCAACCAAATCGTGCCCCTCGCCAAAGCCTCCGTAGCTGCCATGCCCCTGGCCGGAACCGCCGCCGTCATCGCGCCTCTAGACGGAGCCGTCGTGCCCTCGCCGGAGCCACCGCAGCCGTCACGCCCCTGGCTAGAGCGACTGCCGTCGTCGCCGCGCCTCCGGACGGAGCCACCGCAGCCATCGCGCCCCGGCCGGAGCAACCTCCGCTGTAGCCACACCACCCGGAGCCGCCGCCGTGCTCTCCGGCCCGTCCAGGTCACGCCGTCACCCGGGAGCCGCCGCATAGGGGTCGCGCCGCCTGGGAGCCTCGGGGTCACCGCTGCCTAGGGGCCGCCGCCTGCTGTCGCTGCTCGGGGCTGCCGCTGCCGGCCTCTGTCATGCCTAGGCCTAGTCATGCCATGATGGGAGACGAGGGAGAGATGAGGAAGGGAACAGGTGGCTGGGAGAGAGATAAGAAAGAGAAGAGATGGGAATCCGGTTGAGATCGATATGGACCAATCACACGTTAGGTTCCGGATCGGTGACGTGGACAGTTTGCCAAGTGTCCGAGAGAACACTCGGCAAATATCTCTTTGCCGAGTGTTTTGGCTAATATTCGCAAAAGAACTTTTGTGTACTTCAAGAATAATAAAAATTAGTAAAAAAATTCTAAACAAAATCAAACTTTTGTATGGCATAATTTGTATGATCTATTATCTATACAAATTTACTTGGAGCCAAAATAAAACTCATCCGTCAAGTTGACTCCAAATTCTAATAACTCATTATCAACTCTAAGGTTCTTCTTCGAAGATTCTTTGTTTTGTAAGCAATGTACGTGATAAGTTTTGTGAAACATTCTCTACTTTTTATAATAGCTTTCACATCTGATACCATCACATCATAACAAATATTATGATTTTCTGACTTTATTTGATTTTTCTAGAATTTGAAAATCAGTCGGACATACATTAACGGTCATATTTCTGAAAAAAATATACATCAAATTTCTTTTTGTTTCATGGATAAGATCCTAAATTGGGCTAAATAACATAAATGAAAATTTTATACTCATTTTATTTTATTATTTGAATCTCTTGTAGTTTAAATTTGTCCGTATTCAAAAAATTGCTTGAAATGTAATTAATTAACTAAATATAGCAATCAAAGAAAAAAACAAATTTTAACATGGAGTAACATGTTGTATGTTGAGAGTAGAAGAAGTTTTGAAGCAAGAAGAGAAAATAAATATTTTTTTATCAAATATCAAAAAAACACTCGACAAACACTCAACATTGTTGATTGCTTAAAATAATATACTTGATAAACAATCTTTGTCGATTGTTTTTATTTTATACACTTGAGAAACAATCTTTACCGAGTGTTTTTATTATGCCGGTTCCCATTTTAACACACTTGCAAACTCCGAAATACATGGCCCGTTTGGAGGCTGCTAGCGATTCCCAAAATCTGGATTTTTACGATGGATCTCAGAAGCTGGATTCAGCACGTAATCTACTCTTGCTGTTTGGAGTCCAGCTACTCTTCTGGCCCACATGGTCCCAGCTTGGGCTGCTTTTTTTATCAATTCTTTTAATTCGTTTTTTATGGAGAATCAACGCTGCTGTTTCTTAAATGCCGCTAATGAATGGAATATCATCAAGATCTGCCATCAGCTGCACTGGATATTACTCCCGCAAATTGCTTCCTCCTGGTCCATGACGAGGCGCACGGAATTGTCATTTCATAGACGAGATAGCGGACAGAGCCCCGCCCCAAGGCCATTGCGAAAGCTATGGCGGCGTGCAGGTCCGGAAGTTCGATTAGGCGATACTCTGCGCATGTCCAGCGCTGCTGTTGTCACCCTTGCCGGCCTCGAGCGTGTGGGCTTGCCGTGTACGAGGAGACGCGCGAGATTGGGGGCGGCATGAGCGTGGGGAGAGCACGAAGGAGGAGGAGGAACAATCGATTTGCTGGTGCGAGCGAATACGCGTGCGATGGCGCGGAGACCCGATAGCCTGATAGGTATGCGGAACGAGCGAGAAAAAAGGGAGCTGATGGCAGATCTATGTATTTTTCAATAAAGAATTAAGGTGAATTGATAATTTGTATGGGCATTATCTGCCTCTAGCTTGTCCACACCAGCTACCGAGATTTTCAGAATTTGGGGTCTGGGATTCCAGAAGCTGCGCCAAAATCCTTCCCGTTTGGTGGCCTTGCAACTTCCAGCTTCTGGATTCTCAAAATCCAGGGGCCTCCAAACGGGCCCACAGTCGGAGTTTTCCTGTAGTGGACGCTCGCGATCCTGGGCGAGCCGCTGCCGCCAGCTGATCCCCGGGCATGACCTCAATATGCAGTCCATGCGCTGCTCACCATCGATTGATTGAAGCGGAGCTCCTAGAAGAAAAAGGGGGCATGGATTGATTCAATCTCTAGCTGACTTTTTTTGAAACTATCTCTAGCTGACTTGGTATTCACGAATGTCTGCAAAAAAATCTTTAGATCCGGGACAATGCAAAAAGGACCGCTCCGAAGCACGTGCGGAAGGAGAGCGGGCCCGTGCGGCGCTCGCGGAGATGGGCCAGGCCGCGGCGGTGCCGCGGTGGGCACCCTGCGGAGGCTCGACAGGCTTCTGGCCCGATGCCAGCCCTGGCGTCTGGCAGTACGGCCCTCGGTCTCCGAGGGTGTGCTGCGGGCCAGGCCGCCGATGGTGCTGACGCGGGTCAAACTGCAGCTGGGCCAGGCCGCCGGTGATCGGGCCCACGGCCTGCTCGCCAAGATGGGAAAGAAGGCGGCGTTGCGGGCGCTGGAAAGGGTCGCGAGGTAGCCGCCGCTGGGGAGCGCGTTTCTCAGCGTAACGGCGTAAATGCACGTTTGAGGAAAGTGTTGGGGGAACTATATTCCGTTTTTATATGGGAATCAACTGTGTCTTTAATGTTGCATCCACGTGACTGTTGCCATAATGCCATGGAGATCTCTCGTGAAGATCTTCAAACTAGCTAGTTCACCTTCCATGGTCGTCTTCTGCAATAGTTGGCATCTATGATGCTATTACGGTGCTTTATTATGGTGGTGCGTGAGAATCGGTCTACAATTGAGTGGTATTATCTTCCATGGAGAGATATTCATCATCAGATTCAGATTGGTAAGTGCTAGTGTTGCTCTATGCTGATTGGAGAAAGGGCTCATAGAGATGATCTTATTCAAGACAGAAGAGGAGAAGACAACAAAAGCTTTAGATAGGAGTCATTTTTCTCTTTCACTTCTATTGTATGTTTCATCAATGTAGCATTTGTGCACTTCTTGACCAACTTGTGTTGGATATTGTATTTGGTTGTAACTCGATGTCAAATCCATTGTGGCTCTAGCTCATTCGGGGGTAAAGCTGAGATTTATGCAATCTTCCTACTATATACAAATGAAAAAGAAAATCAATACACGTGACTGTCAAATTGCCTTTGTCCTTTGATTCCTAACTCGCCCTGCCACAGTAGCAGCGTATGTCAGATAATTCACTTGGATCAAATCCATGATGTGTGAATCTTACCACTTCCGTAAGCATCTCTCTTTCATCGGTGTGGCAAGAAAGCAGTGATGAGTCCATATCCGGCAAAAACCAGACCAAAGAGGAGAATACCATAGTCGACGCAGCGTCGCCATAGGCTCATAGAGGATCCAACAATGATGAGGTGAAACAGGGCAGGTAGCACGAAGGAGAGCAGTGCACACATTGTGCTCCCGACGAATGAGATGAATGACCCAAAACCAGGGATGAAGGACGCCACCACAGTTAGAACAATCACCATTAGGATGCGGCTCAAGTGCAAGCCTAGCCACTCGACACCATGAACATTGCGCGAAAGCTTCTGAAAGCATCCAATCGATCCGAGTCTTGCCTCTAGGATCTCATGAATTGGATGCATCATGACTGGAAATGTGAAAGCTAGTGCAATGCATAGGCCAACCTGTCAATAGATCTGAAGTGTTCAGGGAACAACATGATTGAACTGTGTACTATTATATAATAAAATCAAATCGTATTGAAAAGATCAGATCTTGCATATGCACACATTAGATCCCAAATTTGGCTTTTCCACTAAAATAAGGCAAAGTTTCAAAACAATTCCACAGTAATTTTATCACTGAATACCAATGGAATGTTTCGTAAGCAGTTGGAACAAATAAACTAATGAAAACTAACCTTAACTCCAGCTGAAGTCCAGTTATTAGGAAGATTGAGTGTTATGATGTCTTTGGTAGCCTCACCATAGGCCAAGTATCCACACACTCCAAAACATGCGTACACCATTATGATGGTGACAACTGCTTGAGACAGTACCCACGGAAACTTTCTCCGCTCTGCCATTGATGCTTCCAGTGCCAGAGTCATGCTAAATCCTTCAAAACAGAAGATTGCAACCCCAAAACTGAACGGTATTGCCCACAGTCCATTGAAAGCACTTCTATTCGCAAACGGATGATCGAAAAGTTGAAGATCCTCCTTGATAACAATTGCCATGGCAAGCACGTTGCATGCATCAGCAAATATACTGAATGGCGCGAGAGCAGACAATGAGCGGATGAAGGAGAGTGCGATTTGCACTGGCAGGAGAATGGCAAAGATGAAGCCAACGGGTGACATCACCTGGCCGAATACGGAATGGAGATTCTGGCCAATGAATATCAGATATGCTACGGCACCACCTGCCTGTGAAACAAGGATAAGGATTTCTGTCAAGCATCGGCCTACACTCCCAAAGCACTTGTCACCCAAATCCCCGTATGTAAAATGACCGGTTGACTTTTCTTCTGTTTCTTCCTCTAGTTTATCTCTGCAGTCCACCTTCAGAAGAAAAAAAATGTGAGTCATACAAAGAGGCTGAAACAAATGACAATCCTATCAAAACTGAAGTGCGATACATGGTGTAAGTTTGGTTTACTGAAACGCCAAGAGAATTCTAACAGCAAATGGGGAACAAATTCATTTGGTCTGACAGCCAAACCTAGTTAGAAAATAGTGTATGAAACAAAAAAGTATTACTACAAAGTGACTGGACAGTCATAGTATATACGAAATGGTTGATTTTTTTAGATATCTTAGCGACAGAGGAATGGACAGTAACATTTAGTAGGAAGGAGGATA
This sequence comes from Chloris gayana, assembly GCA_031894775.1. Taxonomy (NCBI): domain Eukaryota; kingdom Viridiplantae; phylum Streptophyta; class Magnoliopsida; order Poales; family Poaceae; genus Chloris; species Chloris gayana. The sequence goes on from JAUNZO010003103.1 coordinate 50,956, forward strand.
TTTCGGTCCATTGTACAATTGCCATTTGTCCCTAATAACCTAATTAAATTACTTCCAGGATCTCGGACCGGTGCGAGCCATGAACTGGGTGACAAAATTAATACTGCCACGGTGGTCGGGTAGTGCTTAATATAAGCACCGACGCCCTGGGCACATGACTCTGTTTCTCACCCACCGTACAAGTCCATGCATGGTAGTATAATACTACAGTACTAGTTACTAGTACACTTTTAGAGGAAGACAAGATTCCCTCACTATTTTATTTTCCGGTTGTCAGGCACTAGAATCCTACCATATCCATGGGAGATTCAGTGGTCCGAAAAAACAAAAAATCCAACTAGACTGGCAGATTCATTTCCGATCTGTGATGAAACGATGACTGAATTGCAAGTCCAAGCAAGGTACTAAGGCAGCATGCTCCGATTAAGCAACCAGTGGTCAACAAATTGGGAACAGCCACAGACGAAAGCAGAGCAACGGAAAAGAGGCAGAGGGAGCTGGAGCGGAGCAAGTCATCGGTACTAACGAGGAGGAACATGCAGTAGAGCGTGGTGAAGCCGGCGGCGGCGACGCCGAGGGAGCCCGCGACCCACCCGGCGGCGCGGAAGGCGTAGGGGAGGCCGAGCACGCCGGTGCCGACGATGGAGACCACCACGTTGCCCAGCGTCTGCGCCGACGTCGCGCCCCCGCCGCGACGCCTCCCGTCCTCCTCCGCCAGCAGCGGCTGCGCCGCCGGCGGCGCCATCCCCAGACAGGCAGGCGGCTGGCGGCCGGTGAGCTTCGCGTAGCGAAATTGGACTCTGGACTCGTGCGCGTGGGATGAGAATGGGCGAGAGGCGGTCTTCGCTTTGCCACTTCATAAGTAAGCGAGGCGAAACGGGAAGCCGCCGGATGCGCCTTGGTTGCGACGGCGTTGTCTGGATTGGTCCGGATCGCCATGCGGTAGGGCTGGTGCGTTCGGTTTATGCGGTTATTGGTTCGGTTATTTCGTTCTCATGAAAATTCAGTTTTAACAAAATTAAAAACCGAAATTTTTTATAGAAAATTCAAAACCGAACCTAATTAACCGAAATATTTCGGTTCGGTTTTCGGTTTTAACCTAAATTTGAAAAATAATACTATTTCATATAAAAATTTTAAGATATTAATTAGAAAAAAATACAAATATGGTAGTAACAAATCAAATAAGTCATAAATACTAATATATGTGATGTGAAGTGGTAATGAAATCTTTGTAGACCAATCTTTCTTCTAGATAATTGCCAATTACACACGTAGCAAAATAAACAAATAGTTTCTAAAGTATGATATAAAAGAAGTTCGGTTATTTTGGTTAATTCGGGTTTGTAATATTAAAAACCTAAATAATTTCGGTTAACCTAATTACTCAATTTTAGTAACCGAAATATATTTCGGTTAACCGAATAAAGTAAAATATCGGTTCGGTTTCGGTTTCGGTGTTCGGGTTTCGAATTTTTTGCCCAGTCCTACCATGCGGACCCACCTGACATAATCTCATTTTTATGTTAGTGCAATAATACGCTTAGAGCCTCTTCAGTAATGCTTAAACACTATAGTTGAAGCAAAAAAATGTAACCTTTACCAACAGTTTTCAATATTGGTTTCCCAAAGTTTCTAAAATTACAGTCAAAATATTGCCCTCTGTTTTTGTTTCTTTTTTTTATAAAGGGTATTGGCCTATGTGTTGTTTTTTTTGTTGGGTCATTCCCAGGGACCCTCTGTCTGAATCATCCTTTGTTGCTATCTTCCTACAAGTTTTGTATTTGTAGTGCGGTTTTGATCAAAACTGGTGCTCCTCCTTCCTATAAAAATACACATTTTAGACATAATTTAGTAGTAGTATATGAAAGAGTAATTAATTAGTATACTCCTCCGTTCTGAAATTTATATTGTTTACGAAAAACTGAGCTATGACCAACACAAATCTCCTAAACGACTTCATTATTGGAATGGTGGAGTATTTTTTTCCATCTGTTCTTATTAAATAGCGTGGTGGATTTTTTTCCTTTTTTTAAAAAAAATCTGTTGGATTTTCCCCATTCAACGATTTGTCTCCCTCCTACTGGTGGGAGGTGCCAAATTCAATCCACCGTGATTCACAAGTATACTTTTTTTTCTCCCTTAATGTTAGGCTTCCTCGAGCCACATAGGTGCTGTTGTGTTATCGGGTGAAACTCTTTTTTCTGAGATGACATCAACAATACAGACTTGCCAGCTTCCCCATATGAGGTGGTACCATTCGTGCTAAACAAGTTTTGAAGCTGCGGGTTGAATCGTTGGGATTGGCTCAACAGATATTTATGTAATCTGGGACAAAAGGAGTTGCTTTTATAGCAATCTGGGATAGAAGGAGTTGCTTTTATGTAATATATTCACGGCCCTTGCTAGTTTTCAGTCAACTGAAAATTCAGTCAACGTCCTCAACCGTTGGATTCTCATCCAACGCTTCATAGAGACTGTCATATTCAATCTCGTTATTGGGTGCAGAAAATAGATCCGTTTGTTGTAAAACAACCGAATCAGCCTGGCTTTCACTCACACTAATGCACACGAAATCACAGGAATGGATGAACACATAAATATGGGACCCAATAGGAGCTTTCTTTGTTTCTCACTTGGATGATTACAAACCGGGAGCGGGCTGCCTCCCGTCGCCATCGATGGCGTCCATTTATAGCAAGGCTAGGAGGCTTCGGATGAGGATGCCCCTCAACTCCCAACCACCCCATCAATGCTCATTAATTCGCCCACAAAATTACCACGGTTATTTCCGAAAGTAACCCCGTTTGTTACTGTGGTTTCATAACACTCCCTCTTGGGCGAATTATCGCGTCATGACTATGCCTCGTTAAAAACTCCTCCAAAAACCCAGTGGGAAAAATGGCAGGAGAAAAGAGTACATAGCATACGCAAGTCTGTGTTGCACCTGTTGCCTCGTTAAAAACCTTGCGTGAGAAAACCCGGGAAAAACTCATCAAGGGAAAAAAGAGTACAACAGTTGATTGTCGGGATCTGGTAGTCTTCGAGGACTATACAAGTGGTCTGCAGGATCACTCCCATGATCTTCGGGATCACGGGTATGGGCTAACCATCTCGGTGATCTTCGGGATCACCACATGATCTTCGGGATCATGATTTTCATTCTCCTCCTGATCCTTGCAACTCTCTAAGTTGTCTCATGCCAATACCCCGAACGTATCTATAGAAGCTAGACGCTGGCCGAGACTTTGTGAACAAATCTGCAAGATTTTCACATGACTTAGTGTGCAGGATATTAATTTCACCGCTCTTCCGGAGCTCATGGGGGTAGAAGAACTTTGGAGCACTATGCTTCGTGTAATTGCTCTTCACATAGCCCATATGCATCGTGCCGTGTAATTGCTCTTCACATAGCCCATATGCATCCGTGCAACACAAGCGAGTGTTATCCTCATAGATAACATAGATAACGATGGGGGCACGACGGTGTCCAAGCCACATGACTTACGGATGTGGCCAACCATCCGTCTCGGCCAGGCACACTCTCTTGTGGCCTCATAGAGTGCAATGATCTTTGAGTGGTTGGTTGACGTGGCAACCGAGTGCTGCTTCACGGACCGCCAAGCAATGGCTGCACCACCACGAGAGAAACACGAAACCGGTCTAGGATCCGGCATTATGTGGATCGGACATGTAGCCGGCATCCACATACCCCACCATGGTCGGATCTTGGTTCTTCGGGAATCACAACCCAAAGTCCTGCGTACCTTACAGTGTACGGAGAATGGTCTTGACGCCAACTCAATGCCTTCCGGTTGGGGCAACACTGCACTGGCCAACAGATTGACCGCGAATGCAATATCGGACCTCGTGCAATTGGCAAGGTACATTAGTGCTCCAATGGCGCTCAAGTAGGGAACTTCGGGTCCCAGTATTTCCTCATTCTCTCCTTTGGGTCCGAACGGGTCTTTTTTCACGTCAAGTGAACGGACCACCATGGGGGTTCTCGAGAGGGTGGCATTTGCCCATATTAAACTTTTCAAGTACCCTCTTTGTATAAGTAGACTGGTGCACAAACACTCCCCTAGGGAGGTGCTCGAGCTGCGAGCCCAAGCGGAACTTAGTTTTATCCAAGTCCTTCATCTCAAACTCCGTCTTGAGGTAAGCCATGGCTTCCTCAACGTCCCCTGTGGTACCAATGATATTCAAATCATCGACATAGACGGAGATGATGCAAAATCCACTACGGGATTTCTTTATGAACACACAGGGGCAATCATCATTGTTTGTGTAACCTCTCTTCAGGAGATAGTTACTCAAACGGTTGAACCACATCCTTCCGAATTGTTTCAACCCATACGAGTGCACGCTACGGGCGTACACTATACATGTTGCGATCCGGATTCGGACCGGGGATCTTGAGTCCTTCGGGGACTCGCATATAAATTTCCGAATCCAGTGACCCATACAAGTATGCGGTCACGACATCCATCAACTCGTATATTGAGATTCAGATTAGCTACCATAGATATCAAATATCGAAACGTGATCCCACTCATGACGGGAGAGTATGTTTCATCATAATCGATGCCGGGTCTCTGCGTGAACCCTTGTACCACCATCCTCGCTTTATATCTTACCACCTCATTATTTTCGTTCCTCTTCCGGAGGAACACCCATTTGCATCCCACTGGGATGACCTTTGGGGGTGTTGGGACTGCGAGCCCGAACACTCTTCTTTTATAAAGCGAGCGCAACTCTGCCTCGATTGCTGCTTTCCATTTATCCCAATCCGAGCGCCTTCGGCACTCTGTCATGGACTTTGGTTACTGGATCCGGATCCATTGAACAAGCAATCTTTCGAGGCAAAGTTCACATTCACAATGGTGGTCTTTCCGTTGAATAACTCTCCCGTGTGTACATAATTAGTGGAGATCTCATCCATATCCTCTAGCTCGTCGTGATTTCCCGAACGGCCGAGCTAGGGTGTTCCGATTTCCCGGTGCGTTTAGCGCGCGCAATGCACCGGGATTTCCATCTTCGGGATGGGGTCCTTCGAGAGATCATCCCAACTTCGAGGTTGGATCGCCTCTTCGGGGGCTCCGTCTTCGGGACGGTGTCCTTCGAGGACATTCTCAACTTCGGGTTGAGCTTCTTCAACCGAATCCTGGAGTGGGACAAGTGGCTCGCGGTCGTGCCTCCGCGGACGTCTCCGTGGGACTTTGTCCCGAGCACTCGGAGGTCTCCCCCTCTTCCTAGGATGAGGGGTGACACCGAGTCGGTAGCCTTCGGGGCTATCTGCACTCTCTCCGGCGCATTTCTCGTAGGTATATGACATCTTGTCACTCCCTTATGATCGGTGAAGGCATTTGGCAGCTTATTTGCAAGATTTTGCAAATTTATAATCCGCTGAACTTCCGGTTCAGCCTCGCTAGTGCGTGGATCTAAGGACTGCATCCCGGTTGCATTCCATTCAATTTCTCGGCATTCTTCGGGATGCCGGTCCCCCTAATGCTTTGGGAAATTGTCCTCATCAAATATGCAATCAGCGTACCGAGCCGTATGAAGATCCCCAGTCATAGGCTCTAGGAACTTGATTATGGACGAAGTCTCATAACCAACGTATATTCCCAACTTCCGGTGGGGTCCCATTGAAGTACGCTGAGGAGGTGGTATCGGCACATATCTTGCACGACCGAATTTTCGCAGATGGGAAATACTTGGTTCTTTCCCATGCACTAGCTGCAAGGGGGATGTCTCATTATATGCGGTTGGCTCTGAGTTGGATCGAGTGCTGCCGCATGCAGACCTGCATGGCCCCAACAAGCTGGTTGGTAGCCGACAATTCTGCAATAGTCGACGTGCAATTCACTTTATCCTTTTGATCAAGGATTCAGCTAGGCCATTTTAAGTGTGGACATGAGGTACTTGAATGCTCTACCTTAATGTCCATAGCCATGCAATAATCATCAAAGGCCTTCGACCTGAACTCACCGAGCATTATCCATACGAATGGATCGTATGTGGTTATCGAGGAAACTTGCCTTTAATCGATGATTTGAGCAATGAGCTTAGAGAAGGCATGATTTCTTGTGGACAGCAGGTCCACATGACTCCATCCGGTAGATGCATCAATCAGTACCATGAAATACCCGAACGGCCCCGAGAGGGACTGAATAGGTCCACATATGCCCCCTGTATCCTTTGCGGGAAAACAGGTGACTCATCCCTAATCTTCGGGAGGGATGGCCTAGTGATCAACTTCACCTTTGCACAAGCCGTGCAAATGAATTCTTCAGGATTCGGGAAATTCTTTGGCTCAATTTCATGGCCAGCATAATTGTTGATGATTCTTCTCATCATCCCCAACCCAGGGTGACCCAATCTTTCATGCCATGCCTTAAAGGCATCCGGGTCATGAAAGATTGTCTTCATCGCAACATATTCCTCAGCGGGTTCAATGTACGTACGGTACAAACCCGATGGCGATGAAGGGAGTTTTTCAACCACATGCTTTTGATATCCATCAAATTTTGTGATGAGCAAGTATTCAATACCATGCTCGAGTCTCGGTTTCCGGTGGAAGCCGTTTGCTCGGATATCTTTAAAGCTCACAAGGGTACGCTTGGATTACGGATAGAGGATAGCATTCCTCACAAGTATCCGCGTACCCATAGGGAAAACTAGTGTGGCACTTCCGGTGCCAACAATATGAGCATTGCTTCAGGCAATGGTCATAATATTTCCGGACTTCTTGGTTAAAGTGTGGAAATATCTAGTTTCCTTTAATATGGTATTGGTGGTTGCGTCTGTCTACGAGACAACACTCCTCATCCGTCATGGGACCCAGCCGAACCTGTATCAAATATCCTGGACATGATAAATAAAAGTGCAGGAAATATAGACACATAAAATGATAACAACTTCGGGAAGACTATTTGTAAAGACTTCGGCTTTACAACGGTTGCTCTTCGAGGAGCATACTCATGACCCAGTGCTACTTCAGGAGCACTATTTACAACTACTGTTCTTCGAGGAACCGTGTGCTCTTCGGGAGCACGACCCATAATCATGGTTCTTCGGGAACCACAAGCTCTTCGGGAGCTTTATTACGATGCTTACGGATTGTGACCGGCGGCATGCGGAACATTGCACTTGACATGGAGGGGATTACTCGAGGTCCCCGAATATGTCAAAGTCATCATCAAGAAGGTCGTCCCCGCTGTCGTCCTTTCGGACGTCTTCACCACTCGCAATGATCACGTCATTGGCGTGAGCTTCGAGCTCGGTGGTGAAGTGGGACTCGAGCCTGCCCTCTTTCTTACTTCGGAAGAACGACGGCGAGCGTCAATCAGGTGTCCGGGAACGCGACGATTACGAGACCAATGTCCCAAACGTTCGCATCTATAGCATGCATTCTTGCTTCCCCGGATGATTCACCTGTGACCTTCTTGTCACCTTTACCTCGGGGCTTACCCTTTCCTCTCGCCTTTGAACATACCACCCTTCCCACCCTTCCATTTCTTTCGGCCATATTTCGGGCCATCGGAATTTCCGACAACATTGGCGTGTGCTTCGAGCACACCCATCGACCCGATGGATCGAGCGAGAATGGTTCCGCATGAGAACATCATTCTGCCGTTGCTGCAACTAACGAGTCCGAGCGAGCTGAGAATATCTCGTATATTTCGATACCTGTCTTGTTGTTGCAGAACAATGTTACCGGATGGAAGGTGTTCGGGGTTTTCTCGATCATCTCGGCGTCCGTGATCTGCTGGCTACGGAGACGCAACATCGAGACGATTCGATGGATGGCGAGTTATACGCCGCCACGGACTTATAGTCTTGGAAGCGTAGGGTAATCCAGATCATTCGAGCTCGTGGGAGTGCAATGGCCTCGTTGTTGGTCAAAGCGATCCTTCGGGGATTCCTACGGAACTCGCGGATCCTTCTTGGTCATATATTCCATTTTCAGGTCTAGGTGTATGTGATGACGCGAGAAATGCAAAGCCTTTGCACTATCGGCGTCATCAACCACGATCTTTTCCTTGCCTGCTTCGGGCTTGGCAATAGTATGACCGAGGCGCATGGATCTCGGGTTAATAACAATATCTTGAGTCCAGGTGAGGTAGTTGCTGCCATCCAAGGCAAGTCGGGTGAATTCCCTCTTTGCAATGTCCGACATGCTCGCAATATCATGCAATTTACTTCGGGTAAATTATGCATATAAATATTGCAAATATGCGGGTCATGAATATTCCCAGAAAAGTTTCCTGCATGTTAGTGAGCATAAAATAATATTGCATAATTTAATACGGACAAAAACAGGGTTCGAAGTGGAAAGACTGCAATTAAACACTTCGGGGTTTAATCCGCAATTTTTCCATGTCCGAGGAAAATAATTTTGCGAATTAACCAAACTTCGGGGGTTGAAACGCAAAATAGCATAGGCTGGTATTTGGCCCGGTTTCCGTTCTCATTTTTTTTTCTTTTTTTCTTTCGTGCGCATGGGCCAAAGTAACTTGGCCCGAAACTTAGTTTGGTTTTATGGGCCGATGGCCCATCGAGCGAGGGCCTCTTTGGGCCTTAACCGCCTAGCCCGACGAGCCCATCGGCGGCTAGGGTTTAACCCTAGCTGCTCGGGTTCCTGGTGCTAGCGGCACCGGCCGCAAAAGGGCGAGTCCCCCTTTTCTCTTATCCGCAACAAGGGCGCCGCCTTTTTTTTCTTCCTCACCCGAAGGCCCCGTGCGCTGGATCCCGCCCGATCCGCGGGCCTTAGGAGCGGCGCCGGCTCACGGCCGGGCAGCCGAGGCGGAGCGCGTGGCCAGGCGGCGCCGGCTCGCGACCGGGCAGCCGGGCGCGGCCGAGGCCGGGTGGTGCTGGCTCGCGCGCGGTCCGGCCACTAGCTGCGGCGGGGTATGGTGGCGCACGGCCATGGGAGGCCGTGGCGGCGCACGAGCGGCGGCCAAGGCGAGACGGTATGCGGGCTCGCGGGTGGCGGCCCGGAGGCGGTGCGGCAGCTAGGGGCGGAGCCCTTGACGCGCGCGGTCCGGCCGATAGCGGCGCACGGCCGGGCGGCCGGGAGCGGCGTGCGAGGCCCACGGCCGGGCGGCGCGCGGAGCCCGTGGCCGGCGCGCGGCGCACGCGGCGGCGGTCGCGGCGCCCCGGTGGTGCGGCCGGCGGCGCCGGATCCGAGGGCCGAGGGTGGCGCGCGGTGCGCCGGCCGGGCGGGAGCCCGTGAGTGCGCGCGAGCCCGTGCGGCCGTGGTGTCGGTGGCCTGCCGGATCCGGCAAGGGCTCATCCGCGGGCGCGCGCAGCGGTGGCGGCGGAGGCTCGAGGCGGCTAGCGGTGCGCGAGCTCGCTGCCGGGTGGCGCGCGAGCTCGGGGTGCGGGGCACGGGCGCTTCGGGGCCCCGGCCGGGAGGGGGTGGCGGCTCTTCAAAACCGCGTACACTCCATAGGCGACTGTCGTGCGGCGAGTACGGTTGCGGCTCTTCGGGGCCGCGTCCCCTACCGGTTCCGCCCGGGTGGTAGCTCGAGGACTCGCCACGTTGTCGGCGCGGGGGCTGTTAGGCCTCTCCATTGCGAGAACGGGCGGCGGAGTAACGGGGACAACGACGGCAAGCGTGGGGCTTGTACATCCCCACGGCGATGCTGGAATTCCCGCGACGACCACGAGGCTCCCACCTGCGACGACGCGCGTGGTGCGAGGCGGTCCGTCGACGGCGACGACACGTCGGTGTGTCAAAGAGGTGACAACTTCGGTGTCGACCTCGCTGCGAGCTCATAGGTGTCGCGGTGACCTTCTTCAGGAGGTCCTGGTCATGGCGCTTCAGGGCCATGTCTACTGGTGCTCGGTCTTCGGGACCGGCACACGGTAAGCACCAAAAATGGTGATGCCTTGTGCTAGCTTCGGTAGCACTTGCATAAGTGTATAGAAAATGTAAAGCAAAAGAGCAGGTGAGTGCTATCTTCGGGTAGCACTCGGTGCATAACACTTAGCTATAGGGTGTATTTTTCTGCTGTGGCTTGCTTTGTTGTTGACAGCAAGCACCGTTCTTTACTTACCATAGAGCACATGTGCATCGGTAGGTAAGGGAAATCCAAGACTGATTCTTACCTTGTAGCTCGGTAGAGTCTCGTGCTGATAACGTGTTGTAAAACAACCGAATCAGCCTGGCTTTCACTCACACTAATGCACACGAAATCACAGGAATGGATGAACACGGAAATATGGGGCACAATAGGAGCTTTCTTTGTTTCTCACTTGGATGATTACAACGGGGAGCGGGCTGCCTCCCGTCGCCATCGATGGCATCCATTTCTAGCAAGGCAAGGAGGCTTCGGATGAGGATGCCCCTCAACTCCCAACCACCCCATCAATGCTCATTAATTCGCCCACAAAATTACCACAGTTATTTCCGAAAGTAACCCCGTTTATTACTTGTGGTTTCATAACACCGTTAAACATTAGTGAACCCTACAAATACATGAGATAATTTTTTTCATAAGAAATACATAAGATAAAAAAATATAATGTGTGTTATACAAAACACATAACCCTAGAAATTTTAAACTACAAATTATACAAAATCATACAAATCAAACTCGTGGACCCGTTAAGATTTCGACTGAAAGCTTTCAGTCGATTGATCCCTAGCAAAAGTGAATATTCACTGAGGTCAAAAGTTGACTCAAGTGTGGAGAGGATCTGTAGCCTTTAGGTACGGACCAAAGCGATAAGGCGATGGCCTTTTCTACAATCCATTTTGTTTCAAGATACAAACTGGTTTCTCGTGGGGCTTTCTCAAAGTTTGATGTCCCCTTGTCATCCTATGGAGTAGAAGATTCTGGAAATTAAATTCGGATTGCAGTCATGCTCCGTGGTAGAGGCGGTAAGACAAGTTGGGTCCGGCTGACGAGGAATGTGTTTGTAATCTCCTATTTCTTTAAGATCCTAGTAGTTAGGTTTAGAAAGGTTGTATCCTTCAGTGTTTTTGAGGTCCTGGCTGTAACTTGGGGTTGTAATGATATTTGAATTTTAATGTAAGTTTTCTTTCACAAAAAAAAGGTGTATCTAGTTTAGCATGATTAGAATAGGTAAACAGTTCATTTCTAGTTAATTCACTTCACCCGTACACCTATATATATTTATCCGATGGTAAAAAATGCCAGGGTGCATGAGGATCGAGGTTGACTCTGGCGAGAGACGACAATCACCGTATCATTATGATATATATAGCTCAACTAGTCAGATTTATTGTGCTTGAAGCTATCTACTTAGGGTCGAGTCTCCAAACTTCGGTCCCCTTCCGAACGTAAGGAATGTGAAAATGTAGGAATAGAAAAACACATAGATAGGACATGATTGCAAATGCATAACAGAGGAATATAAACCTTCCAATACTGCCCTTTTAATTTAATGACTACATGAAAACTACATGAATTTGGGATACAAGGTTTAGAGTAAATAGTTTGTTTCACTTAATTAAGGAAAAAGTCTGTTTTACTCGCTTGAACAATCCACTATGTCCAGATTACACCCTAAATAAAATCTTGGCTCACTCCCTCAAACAATTTAAGTTGGCTTCATCTACTCTCTTATGCAATTTCTCTATTTTGTTTCTCTTTGTACGATTTGAATTTGAAGCTCAACTTTTGCATGATGATACATAGTACTTTTTTCTATATAAAAGAAAATATTTTATATTTTTCTTAAATATTTTGTATATAATTCTAGAACTATATAATTAAGATGATATTTGATGCTATTAAATTATAAAAATTATGTTTAAAATATATATTATATTTTTTTAACGTAAGGTTCATTGAAAGCTATCGTTGTGTAAAATTTGAGCACTAAATTCAACTCGTACAAAGAGAAATAAAAAAGAAAAATTATATAAGAGAATAAATTATACTAAATTAGATTGCTTAAAGAAGTAAAGTGAGTCAAGATTTTATTCAGGATATAATTTAGACAAAATAGATTTTTCCGAGAGTAAAATGGATTGTTCCGTGTCACGGACTCACGGTGCTCGCGAGTATACATGTCCAAACGGGCCGCCGACACGGCTCGGCCAGTGCACGCCAAGGCACGGCCGTTTTTTCGGGCCGGCACGGCACGGAATTCATTTCGGGCCGTGCCGTGCCGGCCCACGTGCCGAGCCGTCAGCCCACGGCCCGCACGAATTACACAGAGCCGTCGTCGCGCCGGCCCGTTAGTCACGCCGGCCCATTAACGTTTAAATGGGGCAAAAATGGTGGAAAAATATGGAGTTTTAGTGAGATTCGAACCTGGGTCTTCTAGTTTCTAGACAAGAGACTTACCACTAAGCCACTGATGGGTTGATGTTTGTATAGAAACCATATATATTTTAAATAAGTTATTTTCGGGCCGTGGGCCAATTTCGTGCTTTTCCAGGCCAAGGCCTAAACGGGCCGTGCCCGTGCCGCCCGTCGGGCCACCCCGTCGGCCCAAGCACGGCACGACACCTCAGGCCGTGCTGGCCGCCGAAATAATTCGGGCCGTGCGGCTGTGCTTTTTGCGGGCTTCCGGGCGGCCCAAAAGCACGGCCCAAATGGCCACCTTTACTCGCGAGGGGTGGGCGGACAATGTCCCCCGTCTTATCCTATCCACAGCACGTACGAGGCCCAAACATATTAGAGCTGCGGGCCTGCGGCTGAGATAATCTCAACTTTTGGGCTGCACCGCAAGCCGAAATTGGGCCCGGAACCGCTTGCATCTTGAACAATTTCCAGTCAGCCCACCGTATCACGGCTAACGTGTTTGCTTCCATTATTACGCACATGTGCTACAAAGATAAATGACGTGCTTTCCCTTAAAAAAAAGATAAAATGACGTGCTGGTAGCTCTCAATCTTTTCATTCTCTGTTCTAAAAATCTATTCTACAAATAATCACGTTTCAAACATCCAAATTGACCCACAACTAGTTCGTCTATGTTGTTCTTATGTAAACGTTAAACAGAGGAGTAATGTATATATATAGATAGATAGGGGCCATCCTATGTATGGGTCAAGGGTATTATCAATTCATAATTAGGTGGTTAAAATGTTTTGGTACCATTAGAAATTTTGAATATCCATGATCCAAATCATAAAACCACCCAATGTACGGCCTGAGACCTTGTTCACATGTGGTACATTTTTTTCTAACATTGAAAAGTTTTTCTTGATTGAGAAAGCAAACTCAAAATTAAGGTTACAAAGGATATATATATATATATATATATATATACCCTTGAAGTCTTGTTGTGAAGCCCGATTTTAGTGATATTATGTGCTGCTATCACTGTTTACCTTCTTTTGGAGCCTCATGTAACAAATGTGACGATTAGAGAAGATACCACCTGACCAAACTTGGATTTGTTTTTTCTTTGCTGATCAAATATATGGACAGAAGCCGTTGTAACATACTAGTACGTAACAGTAAAGTATTATAGGTCTGTGCTAGCCCTTTCTTCTTGGATCATTCAAACGATTTAACTACTCCCTCCGTTCAAGAATATAAAGATTTGTTGACTTTCTGATTTCTCGTTTGACCATTCATCTTATTCAAAATATTTATGCAAATATAAAACTAAAGAAGACATATTTAAAACATACATATGAAGAAAGTATATTGTAACAAAATAAATAAAATTTTAACAAATTTTTTGAATAAGACGAATGGTCAAACACGACATCCGTAAGTCAACAAATGCTTATATTTCGAACGAAGGAAGTAACTGGTTCAAGGAAACGTAGATAAGATAGTATAAAAAACGGTCAAATGGGTTTCTTGGAAAGTTCATTGGAGCATTCAGCATTTGCAATGTCAAAATTGGAATACAATAATTGCAGGGCCGGCACGCGTTTTAACACTACAAATTCCACCACCTTTTGCCGGCGAAGGCACACGCAACAGAAACCACGTGTGGGAGTCAACACCCCTTGTACCCTGCACGCCCTGTAGACCTTGTTCACGTGTGGTACATTTTTTTCTAACATTGAAAAGTTTTTCTTGGTTGAGAAAGCAAACTCAAAATTAAGTTTTAGAAAGGATCTATATATATATATATAAAGTCTTGTTGTGAAGCCTGATTTTAGTGATATTATGTGCTGCTATCACTGTTTACCTTCTTTTGGAGCCTCGGACTACCCGTACTGAGTCATACTCTATTTTTATCCTCTAAAAGAATATTCCGTCCTAGTTATCAAGATTTCTCTCTTCATATTCAGTTTCACTGCACCTGTTCACACTCTATATCCATTCTCTATATCAATTAATCAATATTTTATTCAACCATCTCCAACTACCATCTTCTTTCATCTCTCATACTTTTTTCTTTATTCATTTCTTTCCTTTTCACAATAATTTAACAATCCAATTTTTTAGCCAAATAATATATTTTTTTCTTCTTATTTTTTTTTCTTTTTTCTCTTCTTTTTCTCTCTCTTTCCTTTCCTTTCCTCTCCAACCGGCCATACATTTTTCTCCCTCTCTCTCTCCCTACTTCTCCGTCCTCCCAACGAGCGCGCGCCGCCCGCACCTCCGCCTCGGCCCGCGCGCCGCCCGCACCTCCGCCTGGCCCGCGCGCCTCCCCGCCTCCCCGCGCGCCGCCCGCACCTCCCCGCCTCCCCGCGCGCCGGCCGCACCTCCGCCTGGCCCGCGCGCCTCGCCTGCGCCTCCGCGCGCCCTCTCCTCTCCTCCTCCGGCGCGGCCCTCCTCTCCTCCCTCCGGCGCGCCCGATCCGGCGCGGCAATCTCCTCTCCTCCCTCCGGCGCGGCCCTCCCTCTCCTCCTCCGGCGCGGCCGGATCCGGCGGCCGCCCTCTCCTCTCCTCCTCGGCGCGCCCGATCCGGCGGCGGCGCCTCTTCCTCTCCTCCCTCGGGCGCGGCCCTCCCTCTCGGCGCGCTCCTCCGGTCGTTGGGATGGCGCGCCTGCGCGCGGGCCCCACGCCACGTCGGCCCATCCCGGACGTCCGGGACAGCGCCAGGTTTGGCGTGTCCGGAGCCATCCGGAACGATGGCGTCCCCGTTCCAGATACCCGGTGCAGCTGACATGGCGCCGTTTTGGTACTTCAGACCCGGTACCGGACCGCGTCCCGTACCGGTGCAGGTAGTCTCACGTAACAAATGTGACGGTTAGAGAAGATACCACCTGACCAAACTTGGATTTGTTTTTTCTTTGCTGATCAAATATATGGACAGAAGCCGTTGTAACATACTAGTACGCAAAACTAAAATATTATAGGTCTGTGCCCCTTTCTTCTTGGATCATTCAAACGATTTAACTAACTGGTTCAAGGAAACGTAGATAAGATAGTATAAAAAACCCTCAAATGGGTTTCTTGGAAAGTTCATTGGAGCATTCAGCATTTGCAATGTCAAAATTGGAATACAATAATTGCAGGGCCGGCACGCGTTTTAACACTACAAATTCCACCACCTTTTGCCGGCGAAGGAACACGCCACAGAAACCACGTGTGGGAGTCAACACCCCTTGTACCCTGCACGCGGAAGCTCCGAGGAGGACAAGGTGCGAAGCAAGCGGGTGATTGCCGATCTCCATCCTCGATGGCCGCGCCGTACAACGGAGCTCCCTCGGCGCCGCCGATGCCGTCCCCGGTGGCGGTGGTGAACCCGCAGTTCTGCGCGCCGTACGAGGTGCCGCTGACCGTGACCAAGAAGGCGCTCAGCCTCTCCGACGGCGACTTCACCGTCACCGACGCCAACGGCGGCGTCGTGCTGCGGGTCAAGGGCACCGTCTTCAGCGTGCGCCACCGCCGCGTGCTCGTCGACGCCGCCGGCCAGCCCATCCTCACCATGACCGAGAAGGTATCAGCTGCTGTCAATTCCTATTCCTTTTCCTTTCTGCTTCATTTCGGATGCGAAAGCTCGATCCGACCTCGGACGGATTGATCTGTTGTTTGCCGAGACAAATAAAAACAGAGGCCTCTGCATTTCCTTTTCTATGGTTATAGATGGCTTGCTGATTTCGCGACGAAACAGAGGCGAGGTAGTCAATTTCTTTGCGTAGAAAAAGGGAACTTGCCCTGGAGTCAGGTTTAATTCAACCTAACTGTCAATTTTATGCTTGAAAGGGATCTGAATCGTTAGAAATTGCTGACTTTCAAACTAAATTGACTGGATGGGGTGGTTGAACTACATTTCAATATTAGTGGACTTTCCTTAGTATTCTGAACCTGAATTAAAAGAACTTCCTTCTTTCGCAGCGGATTTTGTGAGGCTGAAAAATAATGTTTTTCATATTTTCCTATATCATGCATGTTTCCTTTTTTTTCTTCATGACTCAGATTCGTAAATTTCTCATCACAGTCCACAACAACAAAATGGGCACTACAACAACAAAAAAAAATCGAAGCTATGGTCCATATCTTAAAATCAAAGCAACGTGCACAAATTTTCAATGTTAAACTCTGTTTCTTTGATTTTCGTCCACTTAATATATGATCGTCATTGGGAAAAAAACTGCAGCTGTTATGTGATTATGTCGATATAATTTAGGGAGTAAAGCGGGAACACCAATTCTGTTTCACCTAACAAAGGATACATTATTATCAGGTATTTAGCCTGCACAACAGATGGGAAGTATTCAGAGGGGATAGCACGAACGCAGGCGATTTGCTCTTTACTGCAAAGAAAGCTTCAATCGTCCAACTGAAAACAGCGATTGATGTATTCTTGGCTGGGAACACATCAGAGCATGCCTGCGACTTCAAGATCAGAGGTAGCTACTTTGAGCGGTCATGCGCCTTCTATCTTGGCAATTCAGACACCATAATTGCTCAAGTGAGTACAATTTTCCCCATTTCTAGTCGTAATTTGGAGGTCATTCTAACATTTTGCTAATATGTGTTATGTGGTGCTGCAGACGAATCGTAAGTTGACTGTCACCAATGTACTGCTCGAAAGGGACACATTCACTGTTACTGTATCGCCTCATGTGGACTATGTCTTCATCGCGGCACTTGTTGTGATCCTTGATGAGATTCACAGGGAGCGATTTGACTGATGATTATATTACACCCAATTTCGCATATTGTTGGGTGTCTGTCATATTGTTGCATATAAAACTATGCGATTGAGGACAACTATATTGAACTTTTTTTTGTTGATGCTCATGTGTAAAATAAAGTATATTTTGTATGCTGGATTGCTTGCTTGCTTCAGTGCATATTCGTTTGTTTGAAGACTTAGTTCAGGTCCATACCTGTTGAACAGGGTAGTGTTACTGTTACAGACCATACAAATCACGTCAAGTTAGCAGACTGGCTGAGTATTCTCCTCTCCCCTCAAGATTGCACATTGAGAAAATTTGTCTTCGTTATTTTTTAAAAGAACATTAGGGACTTGCCACAGTCCGAAACTCCCAATTGTCATTTTATATTTAGTAATTGGAAGCTCATTTTGAGACATCCATATTAATCAGAGCAAATTTCCTAAGTATTCTTACAAAAGGCAAAATATCTGACCATCAAATAGATGTTGGACATGCAATAGCCATTGGATCTAACAACATGTAAATTACCCATCTCTAATATTATGAAAAGTCAACCCAAAATAGCCATTTGATTTGGATCTATAGCCATTTTATCGGTAGGTGGCGTAATCCGGAGGGCCTCCTCCAATTACGCCACCTACCGATAAAACCATGGCAAAGTGTGTGTTTTCTGACTGGTCTACGTATGACACGAATCTGGAGCTTTGATTGGCCATCGAAAAAACAAAGGCCAAACCGGTGAAGCTAACAGGAGGCTAAACTCTGCTGACATGCGCTTAATTAGAGTTGATTCCAAGAGGACTACGCGCAAGCATGCATGCTACATAGCATCAGTTTTTTACCAGGATGATTAGGTCATCATGAAAACTAATCTAGGTATGTTCACTATCTAACCTTTTTCATTCACAATTTTTGACAACTTTATTTGGCTGGGATTAGACTCAGAGATGTGTCCCGTCAAAACTAATCTACTTTCTACTCCCTAAATTGTTAACGGCGTTGACTATTTCTATTACGTTTGTCAATTCATCTTATTCAAGATATTTTTTTCAAACATGTAAAATTATAAATCGTGTTTCAACTTCTTTTGATGATAAAATAAATGATAATAAAATACTTGATGATCTTTGGGATGCCTGTTGCAATCCCCTTTATTTTCATTATCTAAAATAGCTTTCGTTTATGAGAGTTGCATTTAGAGCCTTATATTTTTCCGTACCTGAAGGAACATTGGCATACATGATTTTGTCAAGCAGTTGTTCTTTGCTTAGTTGGTTACTTTGCATTAGAACTATATTTCCCAGATGATCAATAATTGTTGGTCTTTCCTGTTCTACCAAAACCTTCCATTCATGCTGAAATATGAACCATGTAATCAAAGCTTTAAAATGAACAAGTTTAGTATATGATTCGAGGAGGATATTGTCCTTCAAAGGCACATATATCACTATTTTTATCAGTGAAACATATAATTATCATTGTTGGCATAATTCATAGCATGTCCCGCGCTTATGGATAGCAGTCATGCTCTTGACATATGCTATCACTGCCTAAAGTCATGATGATTAATCCATGTGATTTGTTGTTACGTTGTTATTAATCCATGTGATTTGTTCTCGCTTCTCGCCATAAGGGTCATATCTAGTCATATGTTGCAAAAAGCATAAGGTTTAGTGAACCATTTTCAGTATGGTATGAGTAATTGGGTTAACCCTGGGCAATAATAAAAATGAGTTGGACTATGTAATATAAGTTTGTATAGATAAATCTTTGCTTAGAAATAATGGCCAGAAGATAGCTCTCATCTTACAATATCTTTTTTGCTCACCCTGTTACAAATTGTCTCTTATTTGGTTTGCCTAGAAATGCTATAACCTATTGTTGTATCAATCGGAGATTGACTAGTTTTGAAGGGCAGTGTGTGAGAAATAGTTCTAAAGAAATTAATGTGGTCAATATCTATATCCGGATGACTATATATAGATATATATTGTAGCACATAACTATGAAAATTGTAGTTGAGAGTCCTGACTAGAAGTTCAGGGTAGCTTTTCAGGCAACATTGATATACATCCAAGCTCAGTGCTGAGCTCGTGAGGTGAGGTCAGCACTGAGGTTCCATTTGTTTTTTTATCTTTTTTTCTTTCTTCCGTGAGACTGGTCAGTTGTGTGATTCGATTTTCTTTCTTTTTCTTCCGTGATAGCACAGCAGAGCAGAGTCTTCAGGTTTCGAGTTGCTTTTTTTCTTTCATTCTTTCGTGAGACCACCGCACCTATGGATGGAGATTATTTTTGGTCATGATTGCTCAGAGTGGTCTGCATAATTTTTCTCTTGATTTTTCTTGAATCTATGTGTAGATGGAGATTTTTTTTCGGTCAACTAGTATCATTTGGTTGATTTATAAATCTAAGGGAGGGAAAATGTACACGAGTTGTATACTTAATGTATGTGCATGATCTTTGATTCACGTGTACAAGGGAGGTATACTTTGCTTGTTTCTCTTTCTATTCGGTGACTGAAATGTTTAAATATCAGGCTGAGTGAAATTTGATCGGATTTGTTCATGTGAAGAACCGATACAATTGATAAAATAAGTTTAAATATTAAATCGACTGAAATTTGTCTAAATTTGCAAAAAAAAGAATTAAGTACCAATAATGTACTAGGGTACCGTCGGTGTACAAGTGCTAGTGGTGCGAAGATTTGATGAATTTTTGTGCATTCTTTAAGGTGTACAAAATTTTTGGAATAACACAATGTTTTGAAGTACATGCAATGAACATATGGATATTGAATGATTGCATTTGGTCCGTATCAAGCTTTGAAATGTTCAGAATCGGCATGATTCTGTACAATAGGGCATGACTATGTACTTATAGGCTCTGAAGTACAGAATCTATATGGTTTTGTCCACCATTTAGCCGCTCTAGTAATTCAAATTTCAAAATAGGTGTACTATCGTAAAAATAAATTAAACAACACGTGTTGGGTTCACGTGGTTTGGACAGACTTTAGGTGGGGTTCATCAGCTTGTACCGTCCACAATTTTAATGGAAGTGCATGTTGTGCATTGTATTTGTTGTACTATAGCTGACATCATTGTCCTTTAAAGCTGTGTCCACATGTCCTTTAAAGCTGACAAAAGTTGATTCCTCTACCTCCATACATGCAAAATTAATTCACATACACAAATACAAATCATCAAGGACCGTTGATCTAAACAGTTCTAATATCCAATGGACCGGATAACCGGTACAGTACTGTCGGGTGCATAAACCATTATGTCAATACAATTGTCCTTGTTGCAGAGCTAGCTGATATTGTAGTAGGTTAGATCCTGCAATATTGTTTATGTAGGAGAGGTCACCTCTCCACTGTTCCATAGACAAACTGTCCGATTCTATATGGTGCGGATGTAGTAGTGGTATACATTTCAATTGTCACGCGCCCATGGGATGTCCACTCGTAGAGGAACCGCCACACAACCTCTCCACCCTAATTGAGGCACAATTGGGCGATCAAATTAGCACAATTGACGACATCACCGGTGCTAGGGTCCTGCAAGAGGGAGCCTTTGGGAGTGTCCCAAGAAAGCTTCTTTTGGAGTGTGTCATTATCCTATACCGTATGGAGGTTCCTTCTGACTTTAGCTTGGCCTACGGACCATACATCTTCCATGCTACTCTCTTTTGTGCCTAACATTTGTTTTCTTGAGCCGTAATTATTACCGAGCACGACCGACATTGCCCACCGAAGTACGACATCCGGATGTCTCATCATGCCAACCGCTCTCAAACGATCGACAAATAAATGTTCCGTTACGATGTATTTGTTGACTTGCATCCCAGCAGCTAAAATTCTTATTCGGATGGCGCAAGGACTCCGCCTCCACTCGGAGTTTCTACATGCATGGAGGAAGCTCAATGCAACACGTGTTTTATCACGTGCTCGCTTTGGGATCGATCGCGTCGACCAGCAGTTCGGCTTTCGCAGCCCTACCCATAATCCACCGCCACGATGCCATTGCCGCCTGGATGCTCCCGCTCCGGCCCCATCACCGCATGGCCGCTTCTCGGCTTCGTGGGGCCGTCGACGGTGGACAAGCATGGAGAGGCTGAAGAAGCCCGACGTGGGCCGTCAAATGGATGGCCTCTCCTCGATTGTCGTGGATCGGCCCTCGTCGCTCGGCCCGTCGCTGGATATGACCTCAATGTTGACGAGGGGACAGCCCCGGGCAACGACGCTTGGTAGGGATGGGGTGCTTTCTCGGCAGTGCGGTGTGTGGGGGAGAGCGAGGAGGCAGCGGTGGCGGCGTAGGACAGAGCAAGGCGGTACTGCGGGGTGGACGTGGAGCCCGCGATGACCCGTAATGGAGAGGGGAGGCAGCACACGTCGGGGAGAGGGAGAGTGGGAAGGCGCCGTTAGTGCCTCCTACACCGCCGCCGGATAGGGTGAGGGTTAGGGGGACGGAGCGGGGAGGCCGGGAGGATAAGGCTTGGGTTTGGCCGGAGCTGGTTTTATTCTAGGGGTGCACCGCATGGACCGTCCGATCCCCCAATCGGACGGATGACATCTATGATCTGCTTTTTCATAGGATAGTCCTTTCCCTTTTATCTATTTACGGGTTTGTTTCATTCGGGGTTATTTTTAGTTGTATCCTTCATCCTACGTAAAATTACATTTCTTTGTATTAGATACTTCTCACTTTTATATTAAGGTTCCCATGTTCCCAGTATTTGTCTTTAATAATTTGATACCCTATTACACCATTGTTTTGTTTCCATATTATACCCGCTTAACTTTTCCATAAATTAGCGCGGTGGAGCGCGCTAGCTTAACTAGTTGAATCAAGTTGAAGCGCGCCACCCACCCTAGTTCTATCTACATGCCCTAATCATTCTTATAGCTTGTTCTGAATAATGGCATGCCAATTTTAGAATGCCCAAAAGCATCCCAACGGGGTCTCAATTGTCGGAGCGTTTGTTGATTTACATGGTGAGCCCGTAAACCCGAAAGTACCAGTTTTCACATGGTCAAGCCGGAGTTCTTCCTTGACTAGGCCTAGCTCGTGCCATGTTCAATGGCCCATTTTTCTATGTAGACCTATATAACAAAGGAAAAGTCTATTTTACCTCCCTCGAGTCTCAACTTTCGCCAAAGTTCGGTCATCGAGTATCCAACCTCTCTCAACTATTGAAACCGTTCACCTTTTCTCCCTAAACGGTCTTAGGTAGTGGTTTTGATCTAGTCAACATGTTGGACTCACAAGTCAGTGACAATGACATATGAGGCCCACGTTGATGGATTTTTATGTATCGACATGTGGGCCCCACATGGTAGTGTCACTAACACATTGGCTCCCACATGTTTACTAGGTCAAAACCACTATCTAAAGCCACTCAGGAGGAAAAATGAACAGTTTTAATAGTTGAGGGGAGTTGGGTATCCGGTTTTGTTGTTGAAGGAGAAAAACAGACCTTAATAAGAGTTGATGGAGGCAAAATAAACTTCTGCCTATAACAAATAATATTTTCCTCGAAGTAGCAGTCCTGCTTGAATATTGTTGAGACCTAGAGTTTATCCATAACTGTTGTAAAGAATAAGATAACTTATTATATTTCTATTTGTTTATTCTTCTACCCAAATTTGAAGTAGTTAAATACTACCTCCGTCCGGAAATATAATCATTCATTGACTTTGAGAGATCACGTTTGACCACTCGTCTTATTCAAAAAAATTGTGCAAATACAAAAATAAAGAAGTCACACTTAAAATATATCTAAGAATAAATTAAATTATTACAAAATAAATAAATGTTTTATAAATATTTTGAATAAGACGAGTGGTCAAATGAGATGCCTGAAAGTCAATGAATCCTTATATTTCTGAATGGAGGGAGTACTTCATTTTTATAAATAATAAATAAAATACTTAATATATTTTACATTATGGTTGATGTGCCTTTAAAAGAATTTTTTCAGTCCTCCAAGTATCTTTAAATTTTTCCTTACTGACGAAGCAGGTCATAATTTAATCCATGTTCGTGGCATAATATAATTAACAATAATGATTTTATAAAATATGAGAACAAGGTAATGTTTTGTGGGTGGACCAGCACATTTCGCGGTCTGACGCCATGCAGCAATATCCATATTTTGCCAGAATAACATAGGCCGGTTGAACAGAAGGAAGAACAAGAGCAACTCCGGCAGATCGGCGGTAAACGGAAGAAATCCCCATGGCCACGCCACCGCCAATGCAGCCAGCCCCTCCGGCGCCCGCGCCCACGGGAGGCCAGCTGGAGCCGTTGCCTGTGGTGGCCTCGCATTTCTGCATGCCCTATGTTGTGACGCTGAACGTGAAGCAGCACCTGAGTTTCGCGGAGGGCAAATTCGCTATTACTGACGCCAACGGCGCCGTTGTGCTCCGGGTCAAGAGCCCCGTGTTCACCATCCACAACCGCCGGTTTCTCAGCGATTCCGCTGGCCAGCCTGTCCTATGCATGCGGGAGAAGGTAAATTAATGGATTGAGCTATCGCTGCCACATTAGGCTCGTTTGATGGGATTTGAGATCGATAATGGGCGTATTTCCAAGGGTGACAGTAAATACATTCAGTAAATAGAATAGGCTTCCCATTCGGCATGCCTTATTTCTAACAACATCGTATTGGAAGGTTTTTAGTTTGCATAACAGATGGGAGGTGTTCCGAGGGGACAGCTATGATGAAAGCAATTTGGTATTCACCGCAAAGACAACTTCGATGATCCAACTGTTCAAGACAGAGATGGCCATATTCTTGGCTTCAAACACGGCGATGGAAGTCTGTGATTTTAAGATGAAGGGCAGCTTCAAGGAGAGATCTTGTGTCTTCTATCTCGGCAACACAGACACCATGATTGCTCAAGTTAGTGCAAATATTGTTTCCTCGGTTGATCTTGGATTCAATATTTATAGATATTTGACTTTGCACCATCTCATGCTGCATGCAGATGCACCGAATGCATAATGTGGGAAGCACAGTGCTCGGTCTAGACAGCTTCGGTATTACCGTGTTCCCGAATGTGGACTACGTGTTCATTGCATCTCTTGTTGTTATGCTACAGGAAATTCACACGGATAAAAATGATTGATGACCGCACAGTGCCTTCTATCAAAGCTGACATGCTGTCATGCCATTTCATTGTTATTTTGTCGTTGTCACTAGAGAAATCCAACTGAGGATGCATGACCAACCTTAAGCTTTAGGAGGACTGCATTTTGACTGAATTTGTTATGTTTATCAACATGAATGTATGTTTACTTTTCCATCAACAATTAAAAAATTTGCGTCATGTGCATGTGATTGCAACATGCCCAATGTCTGATCTTCATAGAAGTATACCTGACAAGAATTGGACACAGCAAACTGATGTGAAAAGAGGCATCATAATCATTTCTTTATAGTCGCACATGGGCCAAAATTTCAGTTGCGGGCAATTTGAGGATCACTACTGCTAATTTGGGTGGCTAGAGGATAAGTGTTGGCTTTTATAGTCTACGGTTACCATGAGTGCAATGTCTCGGCCCTTGATTTTCAATCCAGTGGCCATGAATGATGGATTCTTCTGGTGGACATCGCTAACATAAAAAATCATCACTATTATGATATATTGTATTGCCTGATACTATGCATTGATTTCTAGTGGTAGTCGGTGTCCTGCAGATTTGATTAGTGATGGTTTTCAATGTGTTTGCCACTAAAAATCATTTCTCTCTAGTAGTGGAAGGCAGGATCGATGATGGACATCATAGAAACCACGTAAACCATAGTTTAAATCTGGAAGTGAATCCTACTGTAACCAATCTAACAGAAGAATTGAGAAACGTGGGCAAAATGAAGAAGATCCCCTGACTTAAGTTACCTGGTAGTGGTCACTGCACGTGGGCCATACATGGCCATGAGCCCACTCGTCAGCCGGTGTAACTTAAGTCAGGGGAACCCTGTCCGGCAAAATGGTACCAGGAGCCGGACTTCTTTTGCCCACGAGAAAAAAGCACACCTTACCGCCCAACAATAGGTAGTTTATTATTTTCTGAGGCATTTACAAGTGTCCTGTTTGATATGATTCTAGAAGTCATCCACGGGCTTGGAACTTAGTTATATACTCTACTGCACTTGTGACACGTACGTATTTTTAAAATTTTAGTTGAATGTGAAAAAGGTTCGTTTCATTGGAATGTTGGTGTGTGAGAAATTTTGCATAAATGATTTAAATTTCTACATAGTTCCTGATCCATTGATAGATTATTGGTATAGCTAGGCTCTATGAAAATTTAAGCTAACAAAAATATAGATCCAAGAAAACAGGTAAAAGGTATAGGAGAAGATGTAAGATGATACCTCTGACAAGATCACGATCGAAAGTGCATGATTTAAAAAGTTAATCTTGTACTCCCTCCATCCTAATTTACTTGTCATCCTGGAAGTGTTTTTTGTGTCCAAGTTCAAAGAATGAATTTGGACATACGGATGATCCAGGTTTAGAGAATGTTCAATGAACCTAGTAAACCTAGGATGGCAAGTAATTTGGGGCACATGGAGTAGGTGACAATAGCACGAAAAAACTATGTCAAAGCAACCTAATTTATCACACAGTGAGGGTTATAGCAGATGTTGAACATGGAGATATATATGTCGACTGTTTGAGAGCACTTCTTGTGAGCAACGAATATTAGGCACAAAGAGAGCAGCATGGAAGATGCATGGTCTGTAGGCCAAGCTAAAGTCAGAAGGAACCTCGGTACGGTATACAGTAAAGGCGCGCTCCAAAAGAAGCTTTCTTGCTGCACTCCCAAAAGGCTCCCTCTTGCAAAGACCTGGCGCCGGTGATGTCGTCAATTGTGCTAATTTGATCGCCCGATTGTACCTCAATTAGGGTGGAGAAGTTGTGTGGCGGTTCCTCTACGAGTGGACATCCCAATTGAAACGTATATCACTACTACATTTGCACCCTACAGAATCGGATAGTTTAGATTAAGGTCCATTGGATTTTCATATCAACGGTCCTTGATGATTTATATTTGTGTATGTGAATTATTTTTACACATAAGGAGGCAGAGGAATCAGCTTTTGTCAGCTTTGAAAGGCATGTGGACATAGATTTACAGGACAATGATGTCAGCTATAATACTACAAATATCAATTCACAACATGCACTTCTGTTTGAATTTTGGACGGTACAAGCTGATGGTGATGGACCCCACCAAAAATCTGTCCAAACCACATGAACCCAACACGTGTTCTTCAATTTATTTATACGACAGTACACCTATGTTGAAATTTGAATTACTAGAGCGGCTAAGTGGTGGACATAACCATATAGATTCTGTACTAGATTGGCTTGTAAGATTTTTGTAGTATCCCTCTGCTTATTGAGACCAACAGTAATGGATTGACTTGTAAGATTTTTGTAGTATCCCTCTGCTTGTTGAGACCAACAGTAATGGATTGGCTTGGCTTCAACAAATCATAACATCTTTTCACAGCAGCATTATGAAAACTAGTTAACTCACCAACATGAGTATCTAGTCTTTTTTTTTCTTATTCCAGGAACAGAAACCTTTTGTTACAAATGATTCATTTCCAGATTGGCCTTCAATAGAATCTCTAAACAAGTAGCAGTATAGACAAAAGGCTATATCTGCCTTCTCACTATATTCTAACCAATCATACTCTTCAAACCATTCAGGATTAAACCGTCGCAGCTTCCCTATGATGATTGTTTGTGGATAATTAAAACCAGGTTGTGGTCGATAGGGACCTCTGACTATATATGTTCTTCTTATCTTATCTTGCAACTTAAGCCCTGGATACTCTGTGATTCTCTTCCTATCAGCAGCATCATAAGGTAGTTCACCTAAATTTACTTCTTTGTCTGACAATATCAAAGAAGGACGTTTATAGAAGTCACTCCTGTATCAGTGCATGTACCTGAATTTCCTTCACCACTAGTAGGTGGTAATTTTCTTTTCAAGAATCGTTCCATGATATTTCTACTACCTGACCAGTAGGCAATAGTGAAATTGAAGTGTAAAAATTTGAGTAAAGCAACCTAAATAATGCTAACAATGATCCAACCACAATGAACTGATAATTTTATATTTTTATTACCTGATGAACCGGACATTGCTACCCTACCCCTGCTGCTAATGTACTCTGATCCAATGACAAATCAGATGGAACATGAACCGAACCAGTAGAAGTGTCAAACAACACCACCTAGCGATCACATAATTTATTAATATACAAAGGACAGATCAGATGGGATTTGGTGATCTGATTTATTAGGGCAAAACGAACTCATCTGATCACTTGTGCAGTCATGCTCGGCGGCTCGACGAGCCGCGTTGGTGGCTGGTATTCGCCAAAGTCACGGAATTGGTTTTTGATAAAAGGGAAAAGTCTAATAGATTGCCGAGTTGTTCTCCTTGTGGGCCAAATAACATTTGGTGACTAATATAATTACGACATGGGCTGAATAAATAATGGACCAAATACAGATTTCAAGAGCCTGCTGGTGTCACGGCTTCAAGATTGCTGGTGTCACACACGGTAAAACAGGAGAGGGTATAAGGACTAGTCAAAAAATCGTTGCTTGTCCTGGGACACCACGCACTGAACGTGGCTCCGCCCCTGCCGCCCGGCCCGTCCTCACCGTGAAAAGGAAGGCAAGGCGGAGACTGAACCATATCTGCGTGCCAGTCTCGGCGTCGTAACTATTTCAGTTTCTTTTTCCTCTTTATTAATAAATTTGTGTGTAAACTGTCAGGTACCAAGTATGCTACCCGGGACATGGCAGGTGTTCAGTGGGGATAGCTCGAACAGACGCGACTTGCTCTTCACTGCCAAGAGAGCTTTTTTGATCCAACCGGGGACGCATCTGGACATATTCCTTGCATCAAAACACGGCGCAGCGGGCTAGGAATTTCAGGGTGAAGGGTAGCTGGCAGGACCGATCTTTGGTGATTTATCGCGGCAACACGAGCACCGTTATTGCTCGGGTGAGTACCGGGCTCGATCATGCTTTTGAAGTTTTTTTTCATCATCTATGCTGTACATTATTTTGAAGGTAAATATTTGTTCCATTCTGATGCTGCAGGCAGGCGCGCCGTCGATATAGTCTCTCCGGTGCACTTCTGGGAGCACACACGTTTGACCTTGTTTTATGCATTTATCGCAGCACTTGTTTTGATATCAGATGAGAATCATCGGTATCTGGACCAATAATTAAATTTTGTGCAGTCCGCATATCTAATTGCAGTACGGGAGAGGCCAAGGCTGACCCAATAGCTGAGCCAATTTTCACGAAAATTTCTTGATGTTATTAGCAAGATTGATGAGTTTTCCATTGGTTAAAATAATTCAATATAGATTCGTTAAGTGTCACTACAAGAATGAAGCACTATAGAGGTGTGGACCAATTGCAATAGAACCAGCTGCTACAAATAGAGGCCTATTTGTAGCGGCATCCTTCCGTAGCACACCACCCATCAGCAGGCCACCACCTATAAAAAAAACCTACTCAGCCCTTCCATTCCTCCCCAGTCGCACCCTCTGTTGGGAGGAGACCATCACCTATTCCCCTTAGTGGACCAAGTCCACAGGAAAGTAGCCCGGAGCCTGCAGAGCGCAGGGTGGATGCGCAGCCAGCGAGGAGAGGCCGAAGGAGAAGGGGGGGGGCCGGGCCTAATTGGCCCAATACAGCCTATGTAAAGCTGAAGGCGTTGACTGGGTGAAGATTGTATCGGATAGGATTAGATTACTATTATGCTCCACGGGCTTTGTAATAGCATAGAGCGTAAGATTGTAACTTTTCTGCCAGGTTAGGTGAGTATAAAAATTATAAATAGTCACCTAACATGGAAGGAGAGGCATCCCGTTTGTATCACACAGGACAATATAGGCATGTCCTGTCTTGCTCATCTAAGTAGTACATTCAGTCTTCGGGGGCCTTCGGGCCACCGTCCTAGCTCTTGTTCGCTCTCACGGAAGACCCGTCAAAGGAAGTGTTCTCTCCGAGGGGGGGGAGGCACCTTCGAAAGTCCCCTCGGAGCCTAGGCGGGTCCCTATATGCCTGTTTAGTCTTGTTGCTAGAACACCCTCCCTCCCCAACCATCGCACATCGCAGCCTCAACTCTCTCCCAACGGCGCCCTCCTCTCTGATGCCTCCCCCGACCCTCCCCTCTGACGCCTCCTTAGCCATCTCCTTCCACGTCACGTCCTCGGCCCTCCCCTCTAGATCCAGTTGGCACGCAGCTGACAACACGAGACCTCGGCTAGTGGCAGAATCAGCAGCACGACATGTGAGCGGGAGACCTTGGTGCGGTGCGAGCGAGTGACCCGCTGGCCTGGTACGTTTCCCACGTTTTCTCTAGTTAAATACCGTGCAAGTCCATGACACTTCTACACCTTAGTCAAGATGATAAGGAACACATGGAATTTAGTTACCATGGTAATGAAAATTCGGGGCGGCCCTGCTTTCGTGAAGAAGATCTGGCGTCTATTTCTAGGTAGCGTTTCTATATGGCCTCCAATCTCAAAAAAATATGGCGTATATTTTTAATTAAACAATTATAAAACTAAACGTGCCCGTATTTCTCGCAACCTCTTCTCTGAGTTCGTTTCAAGCACGTCTCCCTTGACAAACAGACCTGCCCTCGCGCACGCCAAAACACATGCATTGTCCCTGGAGGATCAACCAAGAACACGCAGTCTCCGTTGATCACAATGGCAGGTCTTCCGACGGCAGTGGCCATAGTGGACCCTAGGTTTTGCGTGTTGCGCGCGCTGCAGTTAAACCTGACCGTGACGCCTGGCGGCGGCTGCACCGTCACCGATGCCGCCGGCGCCGTCCTCCTGCACATGGATCCCGTTTTCTTTCTGTTCCGTGTCCGCTGCCGCCGCCTCCTGGACACGGCCTCCCAGCCCGTCCTCACCGTGAGAAGGAAGGCAAGGCGGAGATTGAACCATCTGCGTGCTAGTCTCGGTTTCTTTTTCCTCTATTTCAGTTTATTATTTTTCCTCTTTAATAAATTTGTGTGTAAACTGTCAGGTACCAAGTATGCCACCCAGGAGATGGGAGGTGTTCAGCGGGGATAGCTCGAACAGACGTGATTTGCTCTTCACTGCCAAGAGAGCTTTGGTGATCCAACCGGGGACGCATCTGGACATATTCCTTGCATCAAACACGGCACAGCTGGCTAGGGATTTCAGGGTGAAGGGTAGCTGGCAGGACCGATCTTTGGTGATTTATCGCGGCGACACGAGCACCGTTATTGCACACGTGAGTAAAGTGTGTTCGTTTCCTAGGGTCTAAACTTTAGAGCTGTCACATCAAAAAGAATCTTACTATTTAGAAGTAGTAAATAAAGTTTAATTATAAAATAAATTACAGGCCCCTAGACTAATTTACGAGACGAATCTAATGAAGTTAATTAAGTCGTGATTAGAAGACGGTTACTGTAGCATCACTTTAACAAAATCTAAATTAATTAAGCTCATTAGATTCATCTCGAAAATTAGTACCAATCTGTCAATAGGGTTTTGTCATTAAATTGATCGAAATATTTATAAATAATAAGATTCTCTTTGATGTGATGCTAAATTTTAGAGGAACAGGACCTAAAGGGCTGGATCATGCTTTCGAAGTTTTTTTCCATCAATGCTATATATAATTTTGTTAGTAAATGTTCGCTGCATCCTGATGCTGCAGGTGCGTCGTCGATATAGTCTCTCTGGACTTGTGGGAGCTCACACGTTTGACCTTACAGTATTCCCGTGTGTCGATTATGCATTTATTGCAGCACTTGTTTTGATATCAGATGAGAATCATCGGTATCGGGCACAATAATTAAACTTTGTGCAGTCCGCATATCTAACTGACCCAACAGCTGAGCCCCGGATGTCGAAATTTTCTTGATGTTATTAACTGGATTGATGAGCTTTCCATTGCTTAAAATTAATAATTCAATATTGATTTATTAGGTTGCTATTCAATATAGATTGGACAAACATGGAACAGGAGGGAGTGTTGCCTTAGGTCCTTCTTGTCATTAACTGTTGTCAATATGACCTGATTGAGGGTTATGTGTAAATTTGTGCTATCAAGAAGCTTTTGAACTGTCTGTTTACATTGATATACAGCTGAAAGTTTTAGTGAGATTAGTTATTATGTTTGGAATTAATAGCAACTCTTTTGTATGATCAGTTCTAACAGTTAAAAATAGAGAGATACCTACTAAAAGGTTACCTTAAGTGTATCAAAAAATGGTAGCCTGATACTATTATTTTCTTTTCTTTTTTTTTTGAATTAGACAACATTATGTATCATTATCGGTAACACAGGCAAGATGTTCGTCAGTGAATGGTGCTGTCGACGAGTCCCTATCTCTCTTTGACTTCCTGACTTTCCCTTTCCTCCCCTTTCAACGTCGCCGGCGAGTCCCCTGCCTCTCTCATGGACATCCCGACTTACGTTGCATTGCTTCTCTAGGACATCCCGACTTTGCCTGCCTCTCCACGCCATTGTTGTCTGGACTTTCTGAATTTTCTATCCAATAATCTTATTTAAGCATGCTTCCATCAGTCAGCTTCTGCGTGGCAAGTATTGAAAGAGGACCGGAACAACGAGAGCAGTCTTCTATTCGTTGTGAAGATTTTGTCAATGCTGACATCAAAGATAGATCTCAAGGTCTTCCTGCCAAAATTTTGTGTTTCCTTTTTCTTTTATCAGCCCAGTTCGTTGGAGCAGCTTGCTTCATAGAATAATATCGGGTTTGCCACTGTGTTTCTAGCCAGTTAAGAACAAGGGTCACATAGAGACGCATTCCTCCTCTCTCAGGCTTGGCTCATCCATGCTGTGCTATCAATCGATAATACGTCTTGGTGACTTCACCCCCACAACACTTTTCCTCTCTGAGTGATTAGATAATTTCATGGTCGTTCATTACTGGTGGTGTTTTTCGTTGCTGCTGTCGTTGACGAGGTCTTCGTGATTAATTGAAAATTTTCCGAGATTCTGCCGACTCCTTGGGTTCTTTCATTTCCTGATGTTTTGTGCTATCTTACATGAGGGATCAGGTCATTTGGGGGATTTGGTTGTCATTCTTCTGTTGCCACACGGTGCTGCTGGCAACAAGCTCTTTGGTAGTTGGTGATAATTTTTTCCTAAATTATTACGCCTCGTTCCACGTTCTTGTTTCTATTCTATCATTTTGCATCATTTAATTATTTGATTTGTAAGATTAGAAAGTATAATTTATCAAAGTTTTATTCAGTTTCTAGGTGACATCTATTTTATCAAACCTGACTGAAAAGCATAGCGAGACAATCAATCCAGCTGGAAAAATACACATGACATGTTCTGCTTTGGTTGGTCCCCGAAAATTGACCGAAACATATACAAAAAATTCCTATAAGTTAAACAGTCACTCCCTCGGTCCTTCCTAACAATATCATTTTGAAAACCAAGGGAGTATAGTTGGGTGTCTTCAGTAGAGGTTCATCCCTAAGATTCATCCCAAAAAATAGAGAGAGTCTACTTTCCAGTCGATAGGATATGGGATAGCCTATCATGGGTGAAATCCTGAAAAAATATTATTTAAACGTTAATAAAAAATATGAAACTTCATATACATGTAGTTAATCTGTGATATACACAAATATACAAAGATTCAACTCTAAATTTAACTTTATCTAAAACATATATAAAATTAACATGTCATGAAGATCATCATATGTTAATTTTGTATCTTTTAAATAGTTAAATTTGACGTTTAAACTTTGTGTGTATATTTATCATACTGACGACTACAGGCATATAATAAGTTTCATGATTTTTCAAAACTTCTAAATTTGATTTTGAAGTATGATAAGCTTTCTCTACGGTGGGATGTCCGTTAAAAGGGGAAACAAATCCATGTCCAGTAGTGTTGGTCATTTATACACACCCATTTATATACCTCAACAGGACGGTATACATTGTAGCTTTTTCCCTTATAGTATTCCAAGGTTTATATCGAATCCACGAGGATCAATAAGAAAACCATGTTTAGGGTTTATTATTTCATCTAACAAATAAATCCTAGCATAAAGTACATACTGCATACAAGAGCATGAAAAGGTGAAGGTTGGAGTTGTGCTGATCGACACACGAAGGTGTCGATCGGCACGAAGGATCATACGCATCGACCAAGGAGGATCACTTGAAGTTAGCCTATATGAATCTAGTGGTCGAAGAAAGGATGTGCCGATCGGCACAATGAGTGCGCCGATCGGCCCCGAAGTAGATTCATTATCATCTTAATTCTAGCTTCTTTGGCACTTTTAACAATTGGTAAACATCGAAAAGGAATAAGACCACTCACCTTTCCGAGAGACCCTGATTAATCGTTGTCGAGAGAAATCCAATCCCTTAATCGCGCAAGCATCTTACCCTACTTAACTATCTAAACGTGTTGCACTAGCTTAGCTCTGTCACAACTAAACCACACATCGAGCATCATCAAGCAACTACGATCACTATAAAATCCGAATACTAACCCAATCACCGTGACTAAGATAGCATCGAAATACTTAGCATAGAATTAAGCAATTGGACAAGCATATGCATGATCATAGAATCAATCCAAACGGCCACAAACTGTAGCCAAGGATAGAGTTAAGATAGATAACATAGATATAGATAATTGCACCTATATTCATCACCGTCAAGGAAATGTGGATCGGCACCACCTTGATGCACACCATTGACGACTCCTAAGGTACATGGCTCTACTTCTCCTCGCTCCGTAGCAAGTGCAACCACGCATGGGCGACTACCCCACTAGGGTACATCTCTCAATTCGGTGGCTCTTCAACTCCGGTGGCCTCCCGACGATGGAAAGCAGCTCCTGGGCTAATCCACGTCCTTCCTAACATCCGGAACATCTTATGGGAGTTATATAGTCTCTGGTCATGTTCTCCCTTGCTTGGCCACCAAGTTTAGCTCCTAGAGATTGAATCGAAGTCGATTTTGTACCTTCCACAAATAGTATTGACTTACTTAAATCATAGCCTTTGCTTCCGAAGTCCAAATGAGGCAAACTTGGACTCTATCATGTATCCCTTGAAAACATTGACAACTTTGATATTATGTTGATCCTCAAATGCGACCGTTTAGGTAATTAAAATTGCGATGCCATAAAATCTGTCTTGAATCGGATTCCTATGCACAAGTCACCTTGCGGGGCCCATATCTCATAGCTCCGAGTCCAATTAATTCAATAATATATGTTCTGGAAATCTCTTAACGAGATCTACAACTTTAGTAGTGTGAGATTTGTCAAATGACCACGTCTTGGCTCCGAAATCGCGTAACAATGCGGTGTTGTTTCTAGACTCCGTTAATTGAACTTTCCTTTCGGATAAACCTTATAGAAATCCTTAGGCATTGGGCCATAACCTTGGGCTTGCACATTGGGCCTCATGGACTTTTTCAAGTGTCTTGTAGGCTTCATGTAGTGAGAAGCCCACCTTGCATGACGAGTCGGGTTTCATGTCGTTACTTCCCATATAAGAGCTATTTTATCGTCTTCTCACCTGTTTCTGCAATATAGCACTAAAATGCACTACATGTGGAAATCGTCAATATTAGAGGTGAAACACTTGATTATGATGAGGTATCATTTTGGTGGTTTTGTGCATATAAAAGAGGTACATGAAATCACTAACAAGTAGTCATTTGTGGCTCCAAATATTTTGGACACGGAGTTGTGAACGAATTGTGGAATTTTGGTTGAATCATGTTGATATTGTTTTGATTAGGAAATATAGACTCCATACATACTATCGGGGCCCTTGGTAAGTTGCGGCTCAACCGTTGCGGCTCAGCCGGACGGGCTCAACCGACTCGCCATATCCGGTTGAGCCTCAACTTACCAAGGGCCCCGTAGTAACGTATGGAGTTTATATTTCCTAATCCAAAGTAATAGCAACATGATTCAGGCAAAATTCTACAATTCGTTTACAACTCTGTGTCCAAAATATTTGGACCCACAAATGACTACTTGTTGGTGATTTCTATGTACCTCTTTTATATGCCAAAACCATCAACACGGTACCATATTCTCATCATAATCAAGTGTTTTACTTCTAATATTTACTATTTTCACATATAGTATTATTTTAGTGCTATATTGTAGAAATAGATGAAAAGACGATAAAATGGCTCTTATATGGGAAGTATCGGCATGAAGCCTGACTCGCCATGCTAGGAGGGCTTCTGTCACACCCGGTTTTAATAACCAAAACCGAATGCATCCGGATACGTGCCCGGGAACAAGTTTTCATGCACGAAGAACAATTAATGTGACAAAAGAACAATGTCTTTATTAAATTGAATAACTTACAATAATATTGTCTCAAAGGACTGAATAAAATATACGCTAGCGGAAGACTCCACAACACCACCGGCAATCGACCCGGGATTCGCACGCCTAGACCTTCTCATCGGCGGTGTACTCCAAACGTTCTCCATATCCTGAGCAGCAGTTTATTGTCAAAAAAGAGAAATAGCAAGGGTGAGTACATGTAGTACTCAGCAAGTGGAGAAAATAAATAACATGCAAGCTAAAAGAAAGGAAGGCTAACACATGGTTTGCAATAGAAAGCACGTACACTAGTCAAATTAAATTAAACCAACCTATTTACTATATGAAAATGATCCAACGAGGTTACCTCACCTGTCAACCAGTGCAAGCTACTCCACTTGTAGCCAACCACAAGCTACTCCACTTGTAGTAAACCACACTACAGGTTACCCCTCCTGTAGCATCCTGTTACGGGTTACTCCACCCATCCATGCCCTCTAGTTTGAGTGAGGATCTAGGCCGCTCAAGACCGTGAGCACGGTTGTTATAACAGTTTTACACTCTATAGAGGTGGCACAACTTTACCCACAGGTCGGTGATTCCATCACTATTCATCGACTAAAACCTCCATTCTGCCAACACACATCTGTAGGTGTGAGGCCAAGAGATCACCGCAAGATCTTTCAAAGGACTTCCCAGCTTGCAGAACGCCTGCGCTAAGGTTTCACCTCTGTACCAAGTGACGCATCACCCCGGAGGCCCCCTCTTGTGCCGTGGCTTCAAGTATTCCTTCCCTCGCCCGAATCCAGCATACCTTCTTCCTTCATCCTTCCTCGACGGCCGTAGGACTGGGAAGTGATCTCGATACTACCTTGCCTACCCATTATCAGCCATGTGCTTTATGTCGGAGCAGAAACCATTTTGCAGCTAGGGCAACCTTTTTAGCTGCCTTTTGACCAATTGGTCGCTGAGGCATTTCATCGGGAATTGGCTCACCATCCTGTGAATCTTCTGCAAGGTGAAATGATTTCCTCTTACGTGCATTCTTCAGCTCTTCATTGTATGTTTTCCACTTTGGTTCATCACGACACATTTTCTAAACCTCTATTAGAACAAACAGCCGTAGATTTGCCTCTTTGTTGTCATCCACATAGAAGTTGTGTGCTACATCAATCCACATTTGATCTGAATATCCACTTGTAAATACTCTACGAGCCTTAACATAAGCACACTCAAAGAGATCCGTCAACCTGTTAATCTTGTGCCATCTATCCTTGCATTGCTTCTGATTTCTTCTTCGAAGTGGTAGTGTAGTCTTGTTGTACGATTCAACAACATCACTCCAATACTGGTGACCAGCCTTATCTGCTCCACAAGAAGAGTTTGTTGAATGTTCTATCCAAGCGCTCATCACTCTAACATGCTCTTCCACAGTCCACATGATCCTCTTCTCAGTCCTAGTACTACCATTGGCACTGCCATTGTCATTCAAAAATTCCACTGAGGCGGAGAACTAGCATCGTTGTTCTCACACACTGGACTAGACATAGGCCTGTTGTGCATTGCTGAACCAACCAAATGAGAATTGTGTCCCTGATTTGCAAAATAGCTTATGAAACCACCAGCTGGACGTACATTTTTGTCCCTGCACAGTTAACAATTTTATCAAATTCAAAGTGACACATTCAGTGCTTAGCTCACATGTAAAACAATGCATTCAGTCACATAATTATCCATTTAGTCACACTCCAGTATTGGTCTAATCTAAACCGAATCATAAAAACCTTGAATAAAACTGAATCAAAAACACCATGCCCCCCACAGACTGAATCATTAAAACATTGAATAAAAACTAATACCCTGTTTCACTAAAAATGTTACTTGCCACAAGTCTCAATTTTTGCCCAGCAACAGCAACTGAGTGCACAAAGATCAATAAAACAAAGTATCAATTGAGGTGAAAGGCATCCTTCCGAAGGCACTTGGGCAACAAATTCTACATCCAACATTAACAAGCAAGGAATCTGTGTAGCATACTTAAGAGTAGCATGCAATTAGACGAGCCCCAAATCACGCATTTCACATCAAGTTTGAGTGCAATATCCACACTGCTGAAGAATCAGTGCAGATTTCTAATTCAGTGAGCTAGTTAGTTCAAACGTTCCGGTATTAGCACTGTATAATCTTTGGAAATGATTTCATCTGTATTGCATTGTGCCCTGACATTTATATATGAAAGAAATTGTCGTAAAAAAGCCAACTAATAGAGATTAATAGAAATTGTCGTAGTTGATAACATACGTTTGAATAGGTCTCCATTGGCCCTTGTGTAAAAAAAGATGCAGTCAGCCCAACTTTTGTAAGCATCTGGTTATCTTTACAGACCATGCAAAATATAACTCCTAAGATAAATCATGAAATTGTGATAAAAACTAAGCTCTGGAGCACTGATCTGTGGTATCATATTCCCAAGGGTATCAAACTGCTAATATTCTCATGAAGGGAACAACTTATGGATCTTATGAACAATTCAGTAACCAAGGAGGGGAGGAACATGAGCATGCATGTATCTCTTGGTTTAGCAAGTCTAGACTGCTAAAAATTTTCTTTGTCCCGATAGTTTTAGCTGTATAGACTTGCATAAAGTGCTTATCGACTTCAGGAGGCATGTATTTCAGACTCAAAACGTGGGAAATTCCGAGATGCCTGAAAGGTCTAATATAAGTCATTCAACTGTTCAGGAAACAATGGCATACATCAACGGGACAAATCTAAATATATGCAGCAAATCGTAAATTGTAGCAATCCATTAGACGAGCCCCAAATCACACATTCACACACATATGTAATTAGAACAGACCAAAAGTTGGCAGAGATAACAAGTGTTCAAAGTGTTGAACCAATGTTCATCATGACACTCAACACATTTTCTATTATTGAATCATAGCTGAAAGGGAAGAAGATGCAAGGAATTACCAAGATCCAGAAGGTGAGGGATCTGTGTTCTCCCCATCACCCCAAGTAGAGAAGTCACCTCCCAATGATGAAGGAGGAAACGGGGAGTAGGGGAAGCCAGGGGAGAAGGTGGCATTGGCGTCGAAGAGGTACGGAGGCGGCATCGCCGAACCACCAGCACGAACGAGAGGAGGGGGCGACGCCATCGAGCCGCCACCACAACCGGCAGAAGGGGGCGGTGCTGTCGAGACGCCACCATGGCCGGCAGAAGGGGTCGGTGCCATCAAGCCGCCACCACGCCCGAGACGGGCATGGGCACGGGCTGGGGCCGCCGCCGCCGCAGCTGGCCCCTTCTTTGGTTTTCTGAGTCCGATCGATGTTGACATCCCGACGGCGATGGAGGAGGAGGATTGAGAGAAAGATTGGGGAGCTCTTGTAGGGGATTATGGCGAGCGAAGGACGAAATGTCGTGGGAAAACTCTCGCGTTCGCACATGAGCTCGCGCCCGCGCGGGATCGAACTGAGTCATCGCCATGGAGAGACGAGATCGTACATCGGTGCCGAGGAGTCTGTTCCGCCTAGGAGAACGAGATGCGAGCGTCGCCTCGTGACACAACGCGGGCCGCGTCGTTGCCTGGAGGCGGGCGGGCGGGGGGGGGGCAAAAGATGCAGCGAAGGGACGGGTGAGGAGACCCCGTTGTACATGCTCTAATTTTCCTAGACCACGTCAGAACATCTACAAGCCACAACCCACCAGGAACCCATTCCTAAGCACCACCTAATTGACTTCTTGAATAGTCCTTAGATCATTTGGAGGAAAATTCCTTCCTGTCATCTAATCAGTTCCCAACCATAACTAGCTTTCATCATCAACTTCCTGTCCCTTTTCCTCAGTCGCCCTGAAAAGATCGAGCATTCGAGCGCTACCGTCAATGATGTTTCTTAAAAGCTATTGATTCTACAAAAATTCTAACTTGACTGATACTTCTTCAAGACTGCCAAGTACAATCTTCACAAAGGAATGCTCGAAAACACCGTTGATGAATTCAAACTAAGAACGTTTCAGATGTGAACATGCAACTTGAGCTTATCTCAATGACCCACTGTTTGCGTCGTTGTTAGCTTCCAAAATATAGAACTACTTCAAAACATTCAAACACTAGGCCTATGGCAGATTTTTCTTATTTATTAAAACAGAGACACGGTAGCTGTACAGCTAGCATTTCAAGATAAGAAAGAAACATCTTACCTCATGTAAAACATCCATTTTATATTAAAATACTAAGTTCATAAAGTCGGACACCAAGCAGGCAAAGAAAATTCCAAAGTGAAAACTTAAAACGTGAACATGACATTCTCTATATTATCCCTGTGCTCCCAGATAATGAACAATCTGAACTGATGACAAACCTACAGACACGTTGTAATCATGGGCATCCAATTATTCAGTTCATATCTATCATCAAAAGTGAGCAACCTAACACGTATCAACTGCAACACGTTTGTGCTACCCACCATCCAAGCAAAATCTCAACACTGCAAGAGGGCAGACTTAGTATAATCTCAAACTATAAAACTTTAGCATAGATTAACAAAGCTGCGGACCATAAAGGATAGATTCATGCCTGGGGTTATTAAACATGTGTGTCATGTAATTTGGTTCTCAAAATTTATGAATTGTATTAAGAGAAATACTTTGGTGAATATAGGGGCATGTGCCCACCCTAGCTTTTCTATTAATTATGGTTAAATATAAATATTGAATCTATGATTGTACTATTAAACAATTCAGACTAATTATAGATATGTTGTCAAATCATAAATTTAAGTACACAAACATCAAATTCTGACAAATTAATGAAATTATGTTAAATTTGATGAATTTGTCAGAATTTGATATTTCTGAACTTGAATTTATGATTTGACAACATGTCTACAACTAGTATGACATGTTGAATAATATAATTAGAGATTCAATATTTATATTTAACCATAATTAATTAAAAAAAGCTATGGTGGGCACATGCCACTATGCCCACAAAAGTCATTCTCATTAAGAGAAATACTTGGGTGAACATAGCACACCAAGATGTTCTAACCTGCAAGTACCTAATCGAACTTAGACACATTCAATGCAAACAACTTCAGGACTTTCTGCTAATATATACTAGTAGTTTCTTGCAAAGTTCCGTATCACCCATCATTACAGTGACAAAAATGTGTACTGTGTGTTAGGCTTATAAATTTCGGACAAGACAAACATTTCTATCTCAGCCATGAAGCATGCAAATAAATTGTGCACACCTTGACAGATAAAGAGTAAGCAGAAAACTAATAAGTTATAGGAGTATAAAGGGCGAGCGCATATGTCTCCTCCTTTTGGTGGACCTACAATTCTCCAACTGATGAACCCACAATGAAATCTCCGAGGTACTCATTGGATGAGATTTTGGAGCTTGCTGCAGAAGCAGGAGACTAACAAGGACGTTTTGTTGGCTGCTTTGTCAAGCTTTGGAGGTGGTGGCAATGCAAGTCTTCGCCAACAATGGATGGCCTCTTAATCATAGACTATGCGATTGATCAGTCTTCCTTTTGTTTCCATCTTTCTTTGTAATAATCGTGTATTGTTGGCCGTATGCATCAGGTATGCTCAAGGTTGGAAACTATATGTAGTTATCCTTTATCTAAATTTTTTTTGATGATATTGGCATTTACGTGTGCGTCTATTTGCGGTGATTTTGATACATGTGCATGCTTAAAAATGTAATTATTTACTTCTCGTTTTCAGTTATAAAAACTTACATCACTTTCTTCGATATTGTGCGTACACCCAAAACAGGCACCAGCAGAATCATGCATATTACTGGTTATTTATACTCCAATCAACAACCCAGCAGTACTGCACACCTTAGCTATGCAAAGCTTAATAATACTGAAAAGGGAAATAAAGAGTCCAGCCTAGCTAAAACATTAAAAAAAACCGGCACAAACACCACTGACACTCTGGCACTGATCCGGAGTTAATACCGTACATAGTGCAACAACTAATTCATCAACGCGTTCCGGCCAGTTCATCAGAAGCACGAGGTAGAACACCGGGGCTGCCGCTCGTCGTCGACAGCACTGCGATCCGCCGGTCTGAGCCACCGTTGCCGTTGATCAGTCGGCGACGCTGGTGAGCGCCTCAGGATGGTGAGGCTCAGCCAGCTAATCCATCCACCGGCAGGCCAGTAGGAAGCTGCCCTCCTCCCGCTCTTCCGGACCTTGGACTGATGAGACCTGGACTGGTAGGACGGGGGCGGCGAGATCGGAGGCATGGTGTTGCTGGCCGATGCCGGGGTCGCTGCGCTCTTGGGCGTGCCGGGCTTGGACTCCCACACGAATGGCACCGTGCCGGCGCCGAGGCTGTAGTAGACCCTGAAGGACGCGTTGGCCACGTTTGAGCGATCCCTTGAGAGGATCCTCGAGCTGAAAAGCTTGGGTCCTTCTTGCTTACTGGAGCTCATCATCCTCTCTTCATGAGAGAGGGAGAGAGAGAGAGAGAAAGAGAGAGATGCCTGCTGCTGCACTTTAGTGAAGCTGCTTGCAACGAATAAAGGTGTGTGGCACAACACGTACTACACGACTGAATGGCGCTTGTGATTGCGAGCGATCGAGGGAGTCGGGGTGTTGTGTGTATATATGGGGCCACTGATTCGACTAGAATGCCCTTTTTGGTTGGCTTGAGGGTGAAGAGTTAAGTGTTGTGGTGGGGGTAGCAATTAAGCCCAGCTTAATTAGGTGATAATGAGCATGATTAGTGTTGCGTTATTGTTATGGTTGTCTGTGCAAGATAATGTACTACTTCTATGCTGGATCAAAAAAATTGACATGAGAAAAGGGGAAGAGGTGGTGTAGCCTGTAGGTGGTCTCTAGCTAGGTAAAGCAACAGGTGATGGGAGGAAAACGATCGGTTATGACACGTAAAATGAAAAAAAAACGTACATGGGAGATTTCTGAACTAAATTCCGCCATGATGTGTCATCTTACCTATCAAGTCGGCAAATTGGTACTACTTCTAGCTCGAAAAAGAAAACGTCCACTTATAATGATCCCCAATGGGCCTACAATAAACTTCTACGCCCATATGTTTCCCCGCGAAGAAAAGAATTTAGGAATCTTCCGACGAAACAACAGAAAGGTACGCAAGAATTGAACATGCAACTACTTACCCTCTCGACATTGGCGCATTAAGTACTGGTACCGCATGCTTTAGTTTGTTCTTTATGATCTTTTACAAAAGCAGGTCTTTTGCAAACAGGATTAGGCTCTACTTTTGTTTTGCTTTGTGCGTTGTTGGATGCTTCCATGGACTGTTTCTTTTGTCACCACGAAATAGGAGTTGAAAGAGTAGTTCGAAGACCAGTGGATTCTAGCCGCTTGTAATCCACAACCATAAGGACTTGGAACAAGTGACAGGTATAGCTTACGAACCGATCAAATCGGCAGTAATAGTGTATTGTGGTTGCCTGGTTGGTACAAATTCATCTATTCTTTCTGATCCAAAAGTGTTCAGGACTTGTGTTTCAATATATTCAATTCTCTAGTATCTTATATATACTAATTGGAGGCTCCTTTTAAGGCCTCCATATTAATCGGAGAAAAATCCTAGAAATTCTCACAAAAAGCAAAACATCCGGCCATTGAATTGGATTGCTAACAAATCATAGCCGATGGATCTTACATGATTTGCTTTCACTTCTGAGGTCGTGTGTCGCATGTACTGTATACAAATTAACGGAAGTCCTGGCCAAATAAGGC
Source organism: Chloris gayana (assembly GCA_031894775.1). Taxonomy (NCBI): domain Eukaryota; kingdom Viridiplantae; phylum Streptophyta; class Magnoliopsida; order Poales; family Poaceae; genus Chloris; species Chloris gayana. The sequence continues at coordinate 94,126 of JAUNZO010003103.1, forward strand.
AATAAGTAATCGTGTGAGTTAAACTTACATACACAAGCAGATTCATGTGTATATGTGGAGAGGACAAAAGCTAGGATTTCCTACTTTACAAGAGATACAAGATGCATGGTCATTACTGATCACGCTGTTGGCCGGGGACAAACACGTTCCTCGATCGCCGGCAGGAGGAGGAATTTCGTAGCGTATGTGAACTTTTTGGCCGTGATACTGGCTGGCGATAGGAGCAACCGTCCTGGGATAGCTGCAGATCGGAGAACACATACCTGGAAGCCGTGTGTGTCGACGCCAAGCAACTCCATTAGTTAGTCATTACAGAATCAACCTGATGTCATCACAAGAATCCCAAGCCTTCACGAAGGGGATTGGAGAAAAAGGTAATCTATAGATTAATTGATTAATCTTGGTTGGCTTCAACTTTACTGGGTATCTTTTAAGATGCTTGGTCATCTGTGTTTCTGTCAGAATAATCATTAGAAAACGGATTTGTCAACCAGGCCATCGGAACAGCAAAATAGTATTGATAAATCTTGGTTTGCAAAGTTCACATATATTTCTTTTAACATGCAAAGTCATATTTGTTCTGTCAATACAGCATTAGCCCATCCTGGGATAGCTGCAGATGGGAGAAGACATACCTGCAAGCCTCACGTGTGCCGGATGCCAAGCAACTCCATCAGCTAACCATTACAAAATCAACATCATGTCATCACAAAAATCCCAGGACTTCACGAAGGGGATTGGAAAAACAAAAAATATATAGATCAATCTTCGTTGGCTTCAAGTTTAGCAGGTATTTTTTGACATGCATGGTCATTTTTTGTTTCTATGAAGATAGTCATTAGAAAACAAATTTGTCTCGATCCAATTCATGCAAGAATCCCAGCCATCACCAAAAACAGATCACACCAACAGATAATATAGATGAATCATGGTCTCCAAAGATACAATGTATTTTTTAAGGTGCAATGCCATATATGCTTTTCTGTTAAAAACTCAAAATATCATTAGCATAATAGGAACTATTGTCAGCTCCGGCCTTAGCACTAAATGAGGCGTATAATATCTATTTTTTCATAGTTTTGCATATAATTATTGAAGTTCCATTCAATCTCTAGATGCAAGTAGGAAAGACTTTTATCTGGATTTCTTTTTTGAATATTAAGTACAGCATCCTGCAAAAAGGTATATAACTAACTCTCTTCTAAAAGTTTCACTATGGCATAACTGATTTACTGTGAGTAGATTAAGTATACTAGGCTAATGATGTTGGAGGAGAATAAGATCTTGCTTTTTTTAAAGCTTATTGAAGTAGTATTCAGGCAATACCTTATAATAAGCTTCTCTTTGAGAACTAATGGATTGTCATAAGTTAGGGTCGTATTATATGAGGTTAACATGTCATAAGATACTTGGTCAAAATCAATCCAATAATTAATTTTAAACATTTTATACATAAGGAAATACATGACTATTATAAAGAAAAAATTATCATGTGATAAAAAGGATAACAGCCAATAAAACTTTAAAAATTCATGGTCAATCTGGAAACTTGAGTAACATATAAGTGCAATTACTTTATAGGTGAACACAGTGGGGTGGTAGGAAGGAAAAAGTGGAGAGGATTTCATGCAGTTTCTGGAGCATAGGATAACCAGGTATCACTTTTACAGAAAAAGTACTATGGTTGGATATAGGTATGTAGATAGCATTTTTCCGTGGCATGCACAAGAATGGGGAAAAGCAGCAGAACAGCAGCAAAGGTGCACTCCTGAGTGGTTTGCTTTCACAATTCATCTAATGAGTCATGTATTGTTTGTTCTACATAATCAATAGTCATGAATGAATATGTACTTTTATCGAACAATTTGACGTTGCAGGCTAATCATGGGAGGACATATGTGCGGTTCTTGGTCCCCATGAAGAAACATTGTTGCAGGTATATACTCCTTTCTTTTACTTAGCTGATTACATTAGGTAGTAATGCAACACATAGTCACTAAAATGAAATGGAATCTTCCACAGATGAGTGCCATGGGAACATAAATGTCTATTATGTATTACATGAAAAATGAAAATAAAAAGTATGATCTCAAGAAGAAAAGAAAAATGATACATCGTGAATCAGATTCTATTTAGAATTAACTAACAAAATGTTACATAGACAAAAAAAAGAATATAAATATAAATTTAAATTCCTAATTAAAATAGTGTGTGTAAAGTTGCATAATTTGTATATGTAAATCCCTGTCCCGTGCAGGTGCACGGGTTGATGGGCTAGTATACAAAAAACATGTGCTCTTTGCCGAAGTATCATGGAATTAAACTGGCTGTTAAAACTGTGAGAAAAGCTATATCAAGGATTTCAGGCATGTGATTTTGTCTGCTTAGGTGCGTGGCCACTGTCAGTCCATTATTACCTTATTCCTGTGCCATTGAGAACTGCAAGTCACAGGAAGCGAATAGACAAAACTTGCTTATGGTTTCAATTGACTAACTTTCCACAAGTCTGCATGGCCTGGTCTCACCAAATCTATCAGTTAGAATGGAACCTGCAATAGTCCAAACGTATGGCTCACTTTTACGAGTCGGTCCGTTAATAAAGGTGCTGCAGTAGCAACTCCGGTGTCATTTCCTCTGACATTTTCGGACAATGATGTCATTATGTTTGTCTATGGGGCGTTTTCAAGTCCAAAATAATGACTATTATTTTCCCTCAACTAATGGCTATTAGTTGGATCTATCCGTGTAGATTAAATTTAAGAAGTTAATAACTAATGGTCATTAGTAAGGGTAATATTGTCAAAATAATATGATTATAATACAAAAATTCATCATAACTAATAAGTTAGTCAATTTTTACATAAATTTGTTATAAAATATTTATTTTAAATTTGATTAATCATCATCATTATTATTGTAGTCAAGTTTTAATGTATTTAACACAAGTTTGTATGATAAAAAATATTAATTTGTTAATGTAATTACTAAACTACCCTTGAACTAATGGTCATTAGTTGAGGAAAAATAATGACCATTATTTTGGACCTGAAAACCTCTCTTGTCTATATCACACTGCTAATTACACCAGCACACACGTTAGCAACTAAGTTTTCAATACATGCTTGTAGTTTTGTGGCCTTAGTTTCTGTGAGATCTTGTACCATGAGACAGTGTAGGACACGACAACAGATTGCATTACATTTGACCAGATCAAAAGGTACAGAATTGTCGTGGAGTAGGTTGTCTAACTTTACCACTTTGCTTACAAGTCACTGCCCTTTGATAGAAGTACTGAATGTTAATTGTTCCATTTCTGTTCGTTGCGTCATGTCTTAGGGCTGGGCAGAGTAGAGCAAACATGCAAACAATTTTTGGTGAAGTTTGAAAACAGTAGGTCTGAATAATTGACTAAAAATATGAAAAAAATCTGCATCAGCTGATAAAAATGGTGTTTTTACTTATTACAAAACATATGTAGATTTTCAAGAATGATTTCTGGAAACCTTGTGCCTGGCAAAAAGAAAATGTATTCGTGGCAGGATATAGAGTAAAGTAAGTTCTATTGCTTGTCGCAAAGCTTTTTTCTGTGGCCCACTATATGCTCTACCAGTGGTAAGGTTTGGTGATTGCACAATCTGCACAAAGGTGGCTCCATAAAACAAGTGCCGTCACAACCAGGTGGTTCCTCCATCGGTCCATGCAGCCACACTGATACAGAATCACATAACAGCATTGAACATTTTGCATTTACATATAAATTTGCCTACATCCTTATACTGAAATTGAGCAGTAGAATATCATAACAGAGTAAAGCTTTTGCTCATTCATTTACATGTTTTTTTGGAAAGGGCCCATTCATCTACACATTAATTCTTTATTATTAAACCATAAGTGAACTGCATACATTTCTCCATCGGCTTAGGCATTTGGTTACGACTGATTGTTGCATAGTAACTTAACATGGTATCAGAGCTAGAGGTTTGAGTTCAAGTCATGGCGACTGCATATTCCGCTGCGTCGCTCCTATTTTCATATTTGCGTCCACGAGAGCTGCACGTGTTAAATCATAAGTGAATTACACATCTTTCCCTATCAACTTAGGCTTTTGGGTATAACTGGTTAGTACATAGTAACTTAACAATTACACCCCACGACTTTAATAGATACATGGCCTATTAAAGTTTCACAACACCAATGCGCCATATATGTTCAAGTTATATGTATTATACGCTTTTCGCTACAAATCAAAACCTGACTGCATAGACAAAGACAAGGCCGGGCCCTATGTAGCTGTTGAGAAAGACAATGTGTAAGTGTACTGTTCTCCTATGAAAACTAGCATGAGAAGCAATTGTTTGCTTCATCTAGAATCAAGTCACCTCCATCCAATCGTCCACATCAACCTCTAACTATAAACGAAGTATCGGTTTCGTCCTACGATCAGACATAACATAAGTAGCACAGACCTCTTCCACCATGTCTCCTCTCTTGTGTCACCACATGCTCTCGTGCAGTAATTAAAAAGATACTGTGGTAATTAAAGCCAAAAGGTCGTTTTGATAAGCCTTGAACGAATTAATGGATAGTAGCCGGACAGAAGCAGAGGCCTGTAGCCGCGGGTAAGTCGCGAGATTACAGTATTGGATCAATCATCGCATGGGATCAATCAGGGTCATCTCATTAGCGGTGGTTAGCAAGTCCAGGTCATGGCTGTTCCGGAGAGCAGGTAACGTGATAATAGGGAGCATAAAGGCGATGCCTGCAGCGTCGCTGTGCCGTGAAACACGTAGAGGTACGCGATGCACAAGAATTGAGATGCCGTTGCATTGAATCCAGCAAGACACGCGGATGCGTTACCGACGTACGTAAGACCAGCGCATAGACGAAAGCATCTTTCAAAGTGCAAAAACACTGTCCATGGGCTTGGATCCTACTAGTGTTGCTTTGGTAGGCGACAGCGGCATCTCGTTCCTTTTTTCCTCCTTTGAAACGTTAACTATGGATTTTGGTAGGTTTGAGACGTATGATTTCCTCTCGCTTTGTGCGGTTTTGCCGTGTTCAATTCAATAGTGTGTCTTCTATTTTGTATTGGTTTTGTGTCTAAGTGACTTGTATAGATATATGTTGCATTACCTTTGGGCATCAGTCACGGGTCAAGATTACAAGGGGGAAAATTCAATATTTCAACGATCTAGCTCAAGAATTGAACAGTACCTCGGGCATATCTGAGCCCTCAGCTTGTTCAAAATTAATTCCACAACGAAGGACATGTACGGTGGCCATAAACATGCAAACCGAGCGCTCAGCTAGTTATATTGCGTTGTGATGTGACATGTGGAGTCCAAGAGACTCAGTAGGAGTATTATTGCATATATAGCTAATTAGAGACTTCTCTACACAGATGGTGAAATTAATGCATAACACCAGAACTACTCTCTATGTTCAAGAAAATAGCTACTAGTTTGTTGGCCACCCCTACAGAAAAATTTATAGATCTTAATGATGTCATTAGATTCATCATGTAGTTATCTTAATCTACAGTACTTATGTTGTGAAACATTACAAATTTTTGTCCAAGATGATAAAGTTGTTTTTTTTCGCATTTCAGGGTGGTATAGAGAGGATCCAGGCGCTGCTGATGGTCAAAGTTAAAAAATATGTATATTGGTGATATATTTAGGGATAATTGCAAAAACCACCCCATAAGTCGTTCAGAGTTTGAGATTCCCACCCATAAGCTATTTTGATGTAAACACCCACCCACCCACTAGATTTTGTTGTAAAAACAACCCCAATCGACACATGTTTAATTGATACAACCGAGTTTCACTCATTTAAAATGGTTGATGGTGTCTGTATCAATCTTATAATATTTTTAAAATATAATATTTTCATATTATGATAGAATTTGAAAAAAAAAATAAATTAGAGGTTAGTCCGTTTCCTATGAGATCTGAAAACATTTATTAATCAAAATAAGATGATTATAAATGTTTTGAAATAAATTTTAATAAAACAATGATTCAAAAACTTAAAAAGTGTTAAACTGAGTTAACTTATATATTTATTTTGATTTATACCAGCCAAAACATATGAAATTGATTAAGCATATGCATACGGGTGGTTTTTGCAACAAAAGATGGTGGGTGGGTGTGGATTTGCAACAAAAAAAATTATGGGTGGGAATCTCAAACTCAAGGTGAGATATAGGGTGGTTTTTGCAATTAAGCCATATATTTAGCTACATTCTAGGACGAAAGGAATACGTAGTTGTACCATGCATGGAACATCATGTTGTACATATAGAAGCTGCAGTATTTTTTATTCATTTGGTCATGGTTGTATTTATGTTTGTTGCACGTCAACATTACGTACGGTCGATGGGAGCTCAAAGAAAATGCTGCCGTCGATGGATAGCTTAACTGGATCACAATCTATCAATCTAGTAGGTAGGATGGGGCGCAGCAGTTGGTTGATGGTTCCTCACCGCCTGACGTGCCCCTCCATCTATGCATATGACATCAGTCGATGAACGAGGGTAGAGGCCGAGCTGGGGTACCATAGAAGTATAGAACGGTCCTGCTCTCTGGTCGATTGTCCTCACGACCTCACCCAACCTTCTACTGTAGCTAGGACAAACTTACTCTCGGCTGCCTGTATTTGAGCGAATCCCCAGGGATAATAGAGGAATCTTGTTGCATAGTACTTCTATTTGAAATTATCATGCTTGTTTGTCTGCTTCTTTCATAATGGTGTCGTCAACCTACCTGAACTTACTGTGTGTCTGTCACTCCTGTAATCCATCTCCGTGTTGGCCCCCTCTGTTTGGTCGGTCGTGCTTTTCCAAAACACTTTTAGTTCTCATTTGGAGTGTAGAGATTCCACAAAAATAGCATTTTTTGTAGAAAAATAGTTCAATTTTATAGGGGGCAAATATCAAGAAAATTTTCTTTAATTAAAAGGAGGCATGAAGCCTTTAGACCATGATGAAACCTCATTAAACAAAAATTATAGCAACGACACCTTTTCCCTTGCCAACGCTGCACAAATTTTTTTCCATCTCTCGTATATTTGAGTACATGGGTCAGGAAAAAGTGATTTAAGTTGGGCTTAATTAGTGTCAATCTTTTCCTTTTGTTTATTAGCCTGTTAACCAACGTGAGCCCATGTATCTATTCCTCCCCAAGTCCCGATTGGAGTTGGAGTCTTGGAGATCGTGATTGTGATTCGTGAACTGGTCTACGGAGTCCTAGCGACCTAGCCGTCGCGCGTTGCCTGCCTACGCCGCCGTCTTCACGAACGCGGCAAGCAAGTCCACGAGGACCACGACGTCGTCGCCCGCCTGCGCCGCTGCCATCACGCGAGTCTACGACACCATCGCCCGCTTGCGCCGCTGAGGCCGACGATCTGTGACGCGTGTTTGCGTGTGATTGGGACAGACAACTACGTCGACGATCGTCCGTCCACATCCACGGACACCCTTCTTTTTTCTAGTCAAGGTGATACTTATAATTTATGGATTCACTACAACAATTTTGACATTCTATGACGATGTAATTTTTTTTATAGAAGATCTAAAATTCGTCACAAACTACATTCCATGACGCAACGGTGACGAAAATCGCTTTGTCATAGAAGGTGCGTAGCTAATTACCTTCCGTGACGTTTCCGGTATTTTGGTCATAAATTTGTGACGTCACACATAAACATTTATGACGTTCTTAAAATTGTCACAAACTGTTTGTGACACTCTTAAATTTGTCATAGAATTTCATGACGATTGTGATTTTCTTGAAATTATTCTATTCTTGTAGTTTGTGGTCAGCAATTAAAAATTTAACTGTTATTTTATCATAGGCAAATATGACTAAACGTAAGATGAAGACAATGAAATCATTTTACACTAAAGAAAATGCATCTAATGCACCAGGCAATGATTTAGATGATGAGATTAGTGAATGGCTTGTTGCACAATCAAAAGAGGAGGATCTAATTCTACCATCACCTAAAAGAGTTGCTAGAATCAATTCCGATGATAGTAGTGTTTTGGCAGTAGAACGAGATCCAGGATTACGTGGTCAAATTTGGGACTATCCTCCTGATGATCGAGATCAAATTATCAGAGCATACATGAAGCATGGTCCATATCAATTTTTGATGGATGTATACCCTCCTTCTGGTTCAAAGAAGCATAAACGCAGGATTAGCTTGTGTGAGAATTCTTAAATCTATGATCATTATGATATGTTGATAGTACCTACAAGCACTTTGACCTATTTTATAAAATTCCTGGCTCCGCCCCTGCTTGCCTCACCGGCAATATATGCTCTCAGCAACGAAATACAATTTGAATCACTTGTTATCAAACCCAGAAGGACAATATGTGCTCTCGACAATGAGTTGCCATTTGAACACGATATATATGTATTTGTAATATTCTTTCTTATATACAATTGAGAAGTCAAGAAATTTTATGAAAATGCTAACTTTTATAAACTAAAAATTTATCTTCACACAAAACTACCTTTCAGTATCTCTTATTCTCCCGCACAAAAAAAAAGGTAGCTCAAATCTTATTTGTTTTTTTTTTTTTGAGAAACCCTCAAATCTTATTTGTTGCAACGAGTATACTACCCTTACTCAAAAGAAAACGAGTAAAGTCCTATTTTGCTCCCTCAATTATATGGGGTATTGCTAGGTCACGCCCTCAACTATAAAACCGGATATTTGGACCCTCGAACTATTGACCTCGGTGCAATTCCAGTCCCTTGGCGGTTTTAGACGGTGGTTTTGCTGACGTGGCATAGATGGACCGCCATGTCGGATGCCACATCATTATTTTTTTCTTTTTTTCTCTTCTCTCTCTTCCTCTCTCTCCTCTCTCTCTCTCTCTCTGCTATCCTCCTACTGATCATGTAGCGGTTCAAGGCCCTAGTCGCCGACTACGGGGCCCCCACCCGGATGCGTACGCTCTGCAGTTCGACGAGGTCGCCGTCCGCACACGGGAGCTGCAGCACGACCTCACCACGCTGCTGGACCTCCTCTCGTCGTCGTCCTTCTTCGCTGAATCCACCGGGCGTGTGGTGCGCAAGATCCGACAACTCGCCGGGTCGGGCACCGACGCCCTCGCCCTACTCGTCCCGTTGCTCCGCTCCGAGGACGTCGCGTTGCAGACCGTGCACGCGTACCGCCGTCGGCCGGGGCGGGACACGGAGTGGTATAGGGAGTGAGAGAAGAGAGAGAAGAGAGAGGAAAAAGAGAAGAAGAAAAAAAAGAAAAAGAAAAAATAATGATGTGGCACCGACGTGGCGGTGCATCTATGCCACGTCATGCCACGTCAGCAAAACCACCGTCTAAAACCGCCAAGGGACTGGAATTGCACCGGAGTCAATAGTTTGAGGTCCAGATATCCGATTTTATAGTTGAGGAGCGACCTAGCAATACCCCATATAGTTGAGGGAGCAAAATGGGACTTTACTCAACCAAGTCTACTAGCCGAGCAGATTACGACCCAAGTATACCAGCTCGGCCCAGGGCTACGCGCCTGGCTCAGCTAGATGGCTGTTCAATGTACCTAGGTCCAGTAACTCTGGCCCAAACCATTGCCATCCAGTAGCAGATTACGACCCAATCTAAGGAGCCCAGCGTGACGCCACGAGTGACGTCACTCAAGCACGTGTCCCCCAGCAACGGCTCTCTCTGCCATTCCCCAATCTCCAACGGTCAAATCATATACGTATCTAAAAAAATCAGACGCATCAAGCAGAACGCAGCGAAGAGATTGGGGACTCGGCATGGCGCGGCGGGCGGCGGCAAGAGTACCCAGGCGGCCGAGGAAGCCCTCGTCCCGGCCCTCGGTGGCTGGCGGCGAAGACGGCGCCGCGGAAGCCGCTCGCCCGGCGGCGCCGGCCAAGCGGTCCGGTGGCGCCGGCGGGTTCTTCTGCTGCTACCTGCTCCGGTCGACGTGCCCGCGTCTCAAGGGCCGCACCTACATCGGGTTCACGGTGAACCCGCGGCGGCGGATCCGGCAGCACAACGGCGAGATCAGCAGCGGGGCGTGGCGGACCCGCAACGGGCGGCCATGGGAGATGGTGCTCTGCATCTACGGGTTCCCCACCAACGTCGCCGCCCTCCAGGTCCGGTGACCGGTCATTTCCTCATCTTCTTGATTCGATTGAAAGATCGAATTGCTCCTTTTTTTGTGTGTCTCATAGATGCGATTGCTCTGTTTTTTTATACTCTGATCTGATGAGGGGCCCTGTTTCTTGGCGGTGTGCAGTTCGAGTGGGCGTGGCAGCACCCGAAGGAGTCGCTGGCCGTACGCCAGGCCGCCGCCGGATTCAAGTCGCTCAGCGGCGCCGGCAATAAGGTCAAGCTCGCGTACGCCATGCTCAACCTCCCGTCATGGGAAAAGTAAGAAAAGTTCCTTCATTTTTCTGCTTCTCCCTTGTATTCGCATCGGTTTATTATCTGTTTTGTTTGGTTCTCTTGAGTTCTTGCTTATGGTGAATGCATTTTTTCTGTGTCATCAGCTTGAACCTGACGGTGAACTTCTTCTCATCGACGAGCACCAAGTTGGCCGCCGGCTGCCCACCGCTGCCAAGCCAGATGAAGGCGGTCGTCTGCCCAATGGAAGATCTGCAATGCCATGCCGAGGCCATCAGGAAGGAGCAGGGCACCTCGTCTAATGAGGACCCTCAAGGCAATCAAGGACCAGAGTCCCTTCACACAAACGAGCAATCATCCTCTGATTACGGGCAACCAATGGATGCGCGGACAAGCACTGCAGACAACAATATGGACGAGGACAATTACTCCAGTGATGACTTTGATCTAATGGAACGGGATGGAATCCTTGATTTGACAGAACCGGACAGATCAAGAAGATTGTCTCAATGTTCCCTGAGCTCCAATAGTGGTGATGGCCCTTCGTCTCAAGAGGACAACACCATTGAGGACCCTCAGGCTCATCAAGGACCACCAGATTGTCATCACGGAGACTGCCACTCAGAGCATTCTTGGAAGCAACCTTCCACTGATCAAGTGCAACGAATTGATGCGAAGACAAAAACTGCAGTCTATGATGTGGACGACAATTACTTCAGTGATGAGTTTGCTCCGATGGAAAGGGATGGAATCCTTGATTTAACAGAACCGGACAGATCAAGAACATCGTCTCAATGTTCCCTGAGCTTCAATTGTAGTGATGGCCCGTCGTCTCAAGAGGACAACACCATTGAGGTCCCTCAAGCTCGTCAAGGACCACCAGATGAAGGACCACCAGATTGTCATCACAGAGACTGCCGCTCAGAGCATTCTTGGAAGCAACTGTCCACAGATCAAGTGCAACGAATTGATGCGAGCAAAAGAACTGCAATCTATGAAGTGGAGGATAATTACTCCTGTGATGATGAGTTTATTCCGATGGAACGGGACAGAATCCTTGATTTGACAGAACCGGAGGGGTCAAGAACATGGCCTCGTTGTTCCTTGAGCTCAGATGGCGACGGTGACGGAGTTGTAGAGGATGAGGAGGTTGGGAATGTGTCTTCAGTGTGGAAGGTTTCAGCAGATGGTGGTGATGACAGAGTTGTTGACGATGAGTTTCGACCACCATCCCCAATGTGGAAGGTTTATGCTGATTCAGATGGCAGAGTTTTCGAGGATGAGCTTGGGCAGGCTGTGTCTCCAGTGTGGAAAGCTTGTGCTGGTTTAGATGTTGGAGTCCTTGTGCAGGCATCCCCAACATTGAAGATTGGTACATATTCAGATTCTGAAGATAGCGGAGTTACCGACGATGAGCTTGGGCAAGCATCCAAAACGACAATGATGGTTGATGCTGGTTCCGAAGAAGGTGGAAAGGAGCTTGGGCAAGCGTCCCAAACATTGATGGTTGCTGGTTCTGAAGAAGGTGAAAGGGATCTTGTGGTGGACCTGGTTACACCAACCCCAGTAGGCCGGCTGCGGAGAAGAGCTGGCACGGGCAGCATTTGCCACAGGATTATTGATCTGACAACCTCCCCAGTTGTCATCAAGTTGTAGCGCCTTGCTGCATTAGAGTGTATTAAATCTTGTAATAGGAACACACTTTGCACTGAGATGTGTAGATGTAAACATATCCTGATTTATACACCGAAAGCCACATTCTTGTATACAAATGCAGTTTTATTTGGTTTAGTTTTCTACCTGTTATGTTGTTTATTGCATACTAAGGCACTGAAGCTTCGAAAGAAACATGGTTTTTTGTCTACTGAGATTAGCATCATTTGAAGATTGTAGGAATTAACTTGCTTTACTGCTTTGTTATGCACTTCAGCCTTGACCATCATACTAAGTAATATGTACCATGCTATATGCTACTTTTATGGCCTCATTATATATTTTTTGGAATGCGTTCATCATCATTGGCTTACGGCTTACCGAGTCACCATGATTTTTTGATTTGGCAGGGATCAGCAGACCCAGTTGCAGTTGATGTACCTACCCCGATTCTTGGAGAGCCAATGGACTTGATGCATCTTGTGATGAAAAAATCAAGTGCTCATGATGGTCTTATGAAGGGACTCCGTGAAGCTGCCAAGGCCATTGAGAAGCATGCTGCTCAACTTCGCGTGCTTGCTGAATGCTGACTGCTGAGAACTTTGTCTATGTCAAGCTGGTCAAGGCACTCCGCATAAGCACAATGCTCACTGTCTAGCACCAAGACTATTGGACTGGGGTGACATCAAGAACTTTGTTATAAATATGCATTCTGCTTTTTATACTGTTATAGTGTTGATACCAGGTTTGTTCTTCTCGATTACTAGTTTTAGTCTTCACTAAGCGACTTGCAATGCTTCACCAATTGTTGACAACAATTTTTTTTTCCTGAATGTTCATTTACTGTGAGCATTCTGCACTTTGCTTTGAGCTGCTCTTCTGCTGCATTCTGTTGTATGTGATCAGTGGTAACTTGACTAACTTTAGCTATTATCCTTTGCAGCTTTACAACGTTAAATCTGAGGGAAAGGCAAAGAAGGTTGCTGGCTGTTCCTGCATCGTCGTCAAGGTAGCATTTCTTTCTACTGTCCTACTACTGCAGACAGTTATTTTGGTTCATGTAGACTCATGTATCTGTTTCAATGTTCAGGACTATGGTGAAGAATCTGAAGGCCTTAACATAGTGGTTTTAATACAAAAATCATCAAGAGCATTTTTTTAGTTTAACTATGGCAGGCTAAGGATTTGGTTTTCCCATTCCCGAAGCGCCGCCTTACAATGGGGGCTTTTGGTCCGGTGGACCCAAAGTACGTCAGAAGCCGCTTCACGGCCAGAGTTTACAGTTTCTGTTGATATGTGCAGATGACTGTTGGTTGCTTCATTGGGAAGGCTGTAAGAAATCTGTCTGGCCTTTTTTGTAGAGTAAAATGTGTCTAGCCCTTGTCCTGTGGTTTGTGATTTGGTTTGCCTTGGACTGGTTTTAAAACTGTGTGGGTGTGGTAAGGTTTTATTAGATCGTTTTCTTATGATTGGAAGCATGCTTATCAATTCCTTTATACTAGTCCGTCAACTCGTGCAACTGCACGTCTAGACATTGTAAAGGATGCATAAGAATAAAAATATTTTCATTGAATGTTTATACTTTCATTATTTAGGGAGAATACATCGTGATAGCACTATTTTATAATTATTAATTTTAAAATTTCATATGCAAATTATACTCTTAAAAATAATAAACATATCGCATTTATAAAAACTACAATATTAATTTTATATCCTGATGTTGTAGATAGATAGCATGAAGTATATGAAAGAACTCGATTGACGCAATTAGAGATATATGTTACCCCTGCAGATATGAATTTTACTTGATCTCTACATATATATAGTTAGTTGTTATGTCCCTTTCATGTTTCTAACCTTGGATCTCAAATACTTGATCTCTCTCATACTTCTTTCTTTGTATATGTCTAGATTCGGTTCCTATGGTAGGATGCGCCTTTACTGGCGGGTTAACTCACTCCCATAATGTCAATCGTTGTTGGCTTTGAAAGTTGTGGAATGCCGTTTTACTGACCAATAAACCTGCCCTCTCGATTTTAAAAGCAAAACTACCTATAGTGTTTTAAAAGCTCTTTTTACTCACTGGTTGACTTATTATTCTCTTAATTTGAAATATCTAGTCGACTTACTATCTCAATTCCCACCATTAAATTCTATTATCTTAAAGGCAATGCTTGTCTCCAGTGTCATCAAGATCCAACGAAACAAAGCTCATCCTCAACATTTACCACAGGTCCACTTAATTCCAAAGTTAGACACACAAAAATTATCTATGTAATATGAAAAAGAATGATTATGGTATACTGACTTTAAGAGACGAAAGTTTGCAATTAAAATGTTTAACTCTGTATGCATGCTAATTCAGGGGTTTTGGCATGGGAGCAGCCAGCACTATGTGATTTATGTCATCTTGCAAGTACACAATTGCACACTCCGAGATTTATGCATACATGGCTCGGGCTCTTAGCTTAGTGGTTAAGACTTTCGAGTAGCACCCCAGTGACCCGGGTTCGATTCCTAGTGGAAGCGAATTTACGTGGCATGGGTAAAAAATCCCCTCGTCCGACTCCGCACCAAAGCACGGCTTAAGGCCCGGCCCATGCTTACATGGGCAACGAGGCCGCTGTGTAAGGGTGGAGGAAAGGAGGTTCGAGGATTTTTCTTGATCTGCGTGAGACATCTTCTCCTTAACGCAATGCCCGAGGGGCTACTTTTACATGATGGCAATGGATATCCATTATCCACGTACCCGCGGATATCCTACCCGTTAATTGCGGATTTGGATCTCTCTTTGTATCCATGGATGTGGATAAGGGTGGCACTTCATATCCGCAGATATAAAACAAATGGATACAAAAAAGTCATATCCATACCCGATATCCATATACCCGTTAAAAAACCTAAATATTTGGTTTGTGTCAAGTACTTGCCTAAATTTCTCTTACTTAGAAGACTATGTTGGTTGGAGCTGTATTTTATATTTGAATGTTAGTAACTTTTCTTGTGAGAATTGAGTTCATAGAATGCTGTTTATGAATTATGATTTGAAATTTTGTTACATGTCTATAAATTGCTAGGCAAATGGATATATCTGTGGATATCCGTTACCCGCGGATAACGGATAAGGCCCGAGTTCTTACCCACAAACGGATAACGGACTTAGCTCACGGATAAGGGTGGATGTGAGCACTATCCGCCACTACAGGATAACAGCAGTGCCGTGTGTTTTTTATGTGCCGTGTGTAATGTGAAGGGCACACGGCACAGTTGCATTTGTGCCGTGTGCCCGATAAAATACTGTGCCCGATAAAATACACACGGCACAGAGTTTGACACACGGCATATAAGCCGTTTCCGTAGTGCGCGGATAATTTATCTGTTGCCATCTTTACTAAATTCCAAACTGAATACTTGCCTTATTACTTTGTCATTTGATCGCTAGACCTGTCCCATGACGATTTCAATTTTATTCCGTGCATGCAGTTTCTCTTTGTGAAAACTCTATGTTTCGTCTTCTTGCAAAGACACACATACTATTTAGCTTTTGTAAACTGTTTCTTCTTTTATCTACATGCACAATCCTCCGGTGTCTCGAAATTGACACGCAACCAATTGCAGAGCGCTCTCATAGTCTCAGTTGTTTACTTGGGCCTGTGCGCCAGGTGTTCCTTTTGAGATCTTGTTGAATGGCTAGGCAGTTACCATTCACTTCATGGTGTCAAGGAAGGAAGTAAACATGGTGAGAAAAGGCTGAGAAAGAAAAGGGTCGAGGATGCGCTCGTGTCAGTCATGGAGGAGGACGACCTTGGCCTTCCTACTAGTGAGCTGCTCGATATCTTCCTGATTGAGGACATTGTTGCTGCCGGGATGGCGGATGATCGCAACTAAGGGTCTTGCGGCAAGGTATCGCCAGTAAATCTTTCGTGATGTTTTTTTTCTTTTTTCTAACTAATATGGATCTTTCCTTTCCTTTGCTTTTTAACTCCATCAACCTACGTGCTATACAGATGGCAAGAAACTAAAGTATGCTCGACAGATTCAATGGACGTATTGCACTGTACTTGTATTTACCATAGATTTCGCGGCAAGTATTATATTTATAAATAGATCGATTGTAGTAACAGGAAATAATTATTGAGGTCATAATATTGGTAATTATTTTTATAATAACAATGGTGGGTAATTTTGATTGCATTAGATCCAATGGTTGCTATTTCTTCATTATATGGTTGGATGGTTATATGTTTTGCTTTTTAGTGAGAATTTTTAGGATTTTCTTTGATTAATATCAAGGCCTAAAAAAGAGCCTCCAGTTAGTAAATATAAGACTACCGCATAAGTTTTGTGACTTCTTGAAGGATGAAATGAGGCAACAACAGCTCCTTTTCGAAACAGTTAACTAATACACTAATAACAATGTACCAATTGCCATCCGTCAGTATAAGTTTTTTTTTTGCGAGGAAGTATAAGTTGAAGTTAAAAACAAAGCCAAAAGGGAAGTCACTGAAAAGAAAGAAAAAAAGGACAAAAAAAGTATGCTACATCTTCTTATCCTAGGTAAATCGTTAAAACTTGTGATCAACTCCATTCTATGGATTTGATATTCTAATTTCTAAAATATAATTTCTGGACATAGAAATTAAAAAAAGTGAAAAGAAAAGAAACCGAAAGAGAATCAGGGGAGAAAGGCGGGAATGGATAAGATAGCAAAACACCTAGTACGAAGGACGCCGCGAAAATTTGCCGCATCTCGTCCCTCCAATGGCCGCCGCCGCCGCCGCCGCCTTCCTTCCCGCCGCACCAACCCCTCGCCCCCGCATCGCCGCCAGCATCCTCTCGTCTCGCCACCCCCTACCCATCTTCGCCGCCGCCACCGACGCCGTGCCGCCGCAGGAGGAAGATAACACCGGCGACATTGACGAGGACGCTCCCCGAAGCGGCGGCGGCAAGGATCGGCGCCGCGCTGTGCGCATCGCGTGGGAGAAGCTCGTCCGGTGGTCCCGGTCCTGGCGCCGCCGCAACCGCAGCGACGTTCTCGAGACCACGCGCAAGGTACCCGCACTGCTTGAACTGAGGCTAAATGCTCTGCAATCCGCAGTCCGCTCTCGTTTTTTCTCTCGCGCGGCCGTGATCTGATTGGGTGGAGCTGCATCGATGGGATGTGCAGGTGGTGGTTCTCGGAGGAGGGTCGTTCGGGACGGCCATGGCGGCACACGTGGCTGCCAAGAAGGCCGACCTCGAGGTGGCAATGCTGCTCAGGGACGACCTCGTCTGCCGATCTATCAACCAAAGCCATTTCAATTGGTTCGTAACCTTCGCTGCCTCCTTCCTTGATTGGTGCAGGGGGAAGAGTTTGTTACCTTCTTGTTGTGCTAGTGCTATTGGGCTCGACGGTCTTAGCTCCGAATTAAAACTCATGCATATTTGATCCGTAGGCCCAACATGTTATTTTTATCACCAATGAGGCAATCTTAGCTGTTATTGGACATCAATCTTAGCTGAGTTTTAGCATTCACATCCACCTTGCTTGTGGAAGTTTAATATGCAGTCCCGGGAAATGTATCTGTCTGATGACATTGTTGATGATACATGAGAGTGGAACAATACCACATGGAGCCTAAACTGACTTTGCATTCAACCGAATGCCATATGCGTAATCAGCTAACTTGCCATTTAGCTTGTGGCATGGTTGATCTGGAGGTGAATTTGCTATACATTGATAATTATGCATTGTAATTAATATTCTACAATACTTGTATTACTGACTTCCTGCAGAAAAGGAAAATAAAACACTTTTCCCTCAGTTTATTCATACTCTTTATATGAATGGTGCATGATGAACTATATTTATGTGGAAACATGTGTCTTTTACTGCAGCAAGTACTTACCAGAACACAAATTACCGGAAAATATTGTTGCAACAACTAGTGCCACTGATGCTTTAGCAGGAGCTGATTTTTGCTTCCATGCTGTTCCGGTTCAGGTATTCACAATCTCTTACGAATAATTTGTGCTTTCACGGTTAACTTCTTCCTTTTGACTCTGATTATTTTTGTGGCAGTTCAGTTCGTCTTTTCTTGAAAGTATTTCAACACATGTTGATCCAAAGTTGCCATTCATTTCACTGAGCAAAGGGCTGGAACTCAATACCCTTCGGACAATGTCTAAAATCATCCCAAAAGCACTGGGAAATCCACGCCAACCATTTATTGTTCTGTCAGGACCATCTTTTGCAGTAGAGCTAATGAACAAATTGCCTACAGGTCTGCCCATATCATTTTCATATTTGTAACCAGCTATGACATATATTTCATGCTCTATGTTGATCTAAGTTATTTGTACAAGAATTATTTCCATATTTGTATGTAAATAAAATATAACTTTTAGAATCAATATCACTGTAATCCTTTGAATAAAAAATATTTGATCGAAATTAAATAACAAAATCTAAAAAGAGAAGGAGAAAAACTGAAGAAAGTCTCTCATTGATCGAAAAAGCTTCTACAGTTCTTATAGTTGGGGATCAGATTATACCTAAGTACAACAACAACAACAAAGCCTTTTATCCCAAGCAAGTTGGGGTAGGCTAGAGATGAAACCCATAGGAATTTTCTTATGGGTTTCATATCCATTAGAGTGGCTAGTTTTTACGTTGGTTCGCCAAACCTAACACAACCCGCAAGGGACCAGATTATACCTTAGAATTTCTCAAAAATGAGATTATAGCATAGCTTAATTACAGTTGTGATAGTTACAATTTAATTACAGGTTCTTTAAAAATCTAGGCAGACAAAATACAGCTGGACTCTTAATTTTAGCTGTGAGTTATATGATACATAATCGTGCAACCTATTCCTCCAGCGTGCATAATGATTTGGTGGCTAACCTTTTTGAAAACTTGGATATCTGGTAATTATGATTGAAGATTATTTTTGTTTAACATTGAAATTGCAGCAATGGTGGTGGCATCGAAGGATAAAAAGTTGGCAAGTTCTGTTCAGCAGCTGTTGGCTTCCCGAATTTGAGAATAAGCACATCAAGGTAAGATTTGCATAGTTCCAAGGCATCATCACACATGATGCAGTAACCTTTTTCTGCATAGCAAATCAACAGCAAAGTAGTGCTTACTGTATCATGTGTGATGATACAAAAGAACTACTTTGTTTATTCTAAATTAGTTACTAACAGACTATACATGATCAACTGCGCTAACAATTACAAGTCAAATGCTGAACCCAAAAATTATTATATAATCAATGAATGTTTCTTCCATTGTCAACTGTTTAGGATTTGACAAAAATATCAGAGTTTGACTAGTGGAATATGCCTGCAACAGACTAGGCTGGGCTAGGGCTCCCAGCAAGCTAGTGCGGCGGCGGCGTGGCAGCAAGGGTGGTGGCAGCGTGGTGGCTAGGGTAGCGTGAGAGAGAGAGAGAGGCATTGAGAGAGATAGAGAGCTGGGAATAGAGGGGACTTAATGAAAGTCGCCTAGAGGGGGGTGAATAGGCGAACCTAAAAATTTCTGCGAAACAACACTAAGACGAAACGTCAAATACCGGAACTTCCGGTAGGGTACCGGAACTTCCGGTGCAGGGTGATAAATGCGGAATTAAACCCTACACAATTCTAGTGTTTGCAAGAACGGAAGGAACAACCCTATGCAATTCTAGGAATTTAAAGGCACAACGGAAAACTAACAAGCAACCTAGTAAATAAACAACAACGCGTAAGTAAAAGGGAGAGAGCACAAGAGACACGGATTTTTCACCGAAGTTCAAGCCCACCAAGGACTCTACGTCTCCGTTGAGAAAGTCCACCAAGGACCGGGTTTCTCTCAACCCTATTTCTCCCTCAAGTCACCACCAAGGTTGAGCTTGAGTTTTTCCACTATCAATGTCCCTTCCGGGACGGGCAATACAAACTTCTCGGACGTCACCACACAAGTTGGGAGCTCACGAGCACGCCTAGCCGTCTAGGAGCTCAAAGCTCCAAGAGTAACAAATCCAAATCACAAGCTTGACGGGAGTGAAGATGCTCAAGAATGGAATCAAGTCTCTCAAACACTTGCTCAAAGTCTCTCACTCAAATCCTAGCTCAAGGATGGAATTTTTGCTTTTGGAGAGGATTTGGAGTAGATGGAGTGAAGCTCAAGTGTGTATTGGTTCGGAGTTGTGCAAGAGAGAGTGAATGGAGAGGGGGTGTGGCTTATATACCACAGCCCAAAAAGAGCCGTTGGTCTGTCTGAAAACCCCGCACCGGAACTTCCGATAGCGTATCGGAACTTCCGGTATGGTTCGAATTAGGGTTAGATCTGGACTTCGGCCCGCACCGGAACTTCGGTGGAGTACCGGAACTTCCGGTACGTGGGTTTAGGGTTGGAAAAACTGGACCGCACCGGAGCTTCCGGTGCCGTATCGGAACTTCCGGTATGGCATTCCGGAGAGCTCAAAGCTCTCGTTAGCCTACCGGAACTTCCGATACGGGACCGGAACTTCCGGTATGGCCTTACCCGAGAGCAAAACTCTCTGTAAGCCTACCGGAACTTCCGGTACCGTGGACCGGAACTTCCGTATGGCCTTACCCGAGAGCAAACCTCTCTCAGAAGCCTATCGGAACTTCCGGTATGGCCTTACCCGAGAGCAAAACTCTCTGTAAGCCTACCGGAACTTCCGGTACCACACCGGAGCTTCCGATGGGTTCGAAAGAATGGGTTTGGAGGGGATTTCTTGAGTTTGTGAGCATCTCCATTCTTAGCCACGTTTGTGATTTGCATCCCTCTTTATAGTACGGCATCCCTATGACTCAAAGCAAAGAAATAAAGCGAGGCACAAGCTTTGAGATAGGTCTTTTCCAAATTCTCCATTTATTCCATTTTGCAATTCTTTTCTCCTTTTTGATTGTGCTTGCTAGACTTTCATGTGCTTTGGATATTCACTACACACATTCTCATGAAAGCATTAGTTCCAAATTTAATTGTATTGATATCAATCATCCAAAATAAAATGAGGGGCCTAGATGCACTTTCAATCTCCCCTTTTTGGTGATTGATGCCAATACAATCAAATTTCTAGAAAGATGAATTTACAAGCACAACTTGCAAAGATAAAAGATGAGCTCCCCTTAATATGTGCATGAAATTGAATTTCAAGAGTTGGTCTATACAATACCAAGTGCACATTAGAGATAAGAATCATGAGGAGCTCCCCTTTATCTATGCATCCATAATAAAGAAAAACACAAACGATGCAATATGGCATTTTATCATCACACAAATGCATCTAAAAGAGAGAAACAACAAACCACCAAGCATGATCATAAGGCAAACCACATAGATAGATAATAAAAACAAGTCTAAACTTATTACAATCATCCATAGTTCCAAACCACTTGTCCATCTCACACACATAGTTCATTACATCATAAAAACGAGATAAAGATAAATAGATAGAAATTTCTTCTCCCCCTTTGGCAACACATCACCAAAAAGGAGAAAAGAACTAGAACGCCCAAGAGAGGATCACTCGTCGTCATCGTCGTCGTCGCCGTCCTCTTCATCGCTTTCTTCCTCATCCGTGGGCGTGCCACTCCCTTGCCCTTCTCATGGAGCGGGATCCGAGTGCTCGAGCGGGGAGCGGAGGCGGTCGGAACATCCTCGGCGCTGTCATCCTCTCCACTCTCGGTGCCACCGCCCTCCACACCCCGAGCTGCTGCTCGTGCTGCTCGTGCCGCCACTCCCGCGGCCTCGCTGATAAGGAGCCCAAGGGTCCTCCCACCGCCGAGGTACTATCGGTGCAAGATCCAAGGGAGGAGGTGGTGGGCTGCCGCTGCTGCCGAGCTAGGTAAGAGAGATAACGGTGATGTCCTTCATTGATGCGCCGCTGCTCCATCCTCATCTCATAGATGTCCTCACTATTGGCCTTGCACATGCAAAAGATAGACTTGAGGACCGAGGTGATGAATCCGGATTTGCTGCGAGTCCGGCGAGAAGAGGTAGGTGGAGCATCTCCGACCTGCCGAGCCGGTGGTGGAGGAGCCTCCTGTCTCACCGGTGATCCCCGAGGAGTGGGTAAGAGTGCGAACCTCTTGGGACGAAGTCCGGGGTGGTCCTTATCATGAACAAAGTGCATACCAGTGGACGGTCTCAATCATCTTCATAATAAAGGGAGCGAAGGGAAGGCTCGCCTTATGAGTGTAGGAGTGGTTGATGATGGAAGTCCAAATGTGCTCAAAAACACAAAACGGCTCAGCTCCCGGACGCATGGCACAAAGTAGAGTCTTGGATTCTCGCCAGCAAAGAAGATGCATCCCCTATCTTAGGATCCAAAGTCCATCCGAACATATTGTTCGTAACACGGTAGTAGGGGTGCAGCCCGAAGTGTGTCCCAATGATCATTGTCTTGGGATGAGCGTAGCGACCGTCATACATGAACTCCAAAGATGCATCATCCGGAGGGTCAAACATGTTCACATTGTTCTTCATGGCGTCGTCATGGCCAAAACCGAGAATCCGTGCAAACTCAAGCATATGTGACCTGGAACCCGTTTCCATCAAGCGTCCGAGTGCATGATGGAGTCCTCCCGGGAGTCATCATCGAACTCAAGCCAAAGAGTGGCATAGAACCGAACCACCGCTTCGTGTTCCACCCATGCTCAAGCCCCATAATCTCCACCAAATCCCTCCTAGCACATTCACCCTTGATTTGAGCAAAGACGGGATCATTCCGACGATCCATCCAAGTCCCACCTGATCCACTTCATCTCATGAGTCTTCTTCTTCAACTTGAGGACCTCCTTGTACCACTCAGCTTGGGTGTGGTCCCAAAAGCGAATGTCCTCCACACCTCTTTCCTTAGCCTTGAGCCACGGGCACTTGCTCCTATATTTCTGCACCTCATCTCTCGTAGAAAGGTACATTATAGCCTCGCACCGCCACTCACAGACCGGTGACCTCAGCTCATACTTATAGTGCTCCCGCAAGTTGCGGGCGATGGGGAGAAACCACTCATCCCCGCCCACATTTCCAGCCTCCTCCTCACTTTCTTCTTCATCATCCGACACGGGAGCGGGAGGAGGTCTCCTAGCTGTGCTCTTTCCTTTGCCCCTTCCAAGACCTTTGCCCTTGCGGGCCAAGACCACGGGAGGAAGACCGGTGACCGGTTCCCGTGGCCCGCCTCTTGACAAGGCGTGGATTCGGCACGTCGAAGTCCGAGTCCGAGTCCGAGTCATCATGACCTTGAGCGGGTGCCTGGACGCTTGGTCACCGTCTCGCTTCCTGCCACGAGTCATCTAACAGAGAGGAAAACATGTGTAAGGAGCAACATACACAATGTGGGAATATTAGAGATGCTAGGAAGATGCTAACAAGATAGGCCCCTGTCGGAACTTCCTGCAGCGATACCGGAACTTCCGTACAGTACGGATACCTCCGGTACCGGAACCTCCGACGGGTTCCATATCCGTCGGGGCTGACCCATACCGGAACTTCCGGTAGCCTACCGGAACTTCCGGTAGGGGTCAACCCTAACCCTAGCAAGGCGAAAAATCCACATCTAGCCAATGGAATTACTTCCTAGAAGCATGCTAGTGTTCTAGAACTGCTAGAGAAACATCTAAGCATCAAATATTCCTAGGGATTCAAGGATTTAAGCCTAGATCTAGAAGTGAAGGCAATGAAGGTATACCTTCTCCTCTAGCTAGGTGCTTGGAGAAGACCGGAGGAAGAAGCTTGGAGATTCTTGCCGTAGACCGTCGCCGGAAGTTGAGAGGAGCTTCCGGTTGATGGAGATCCGAAGAGAGAAGAGGAAAAAGAGGAGTCTTTTTCAAATGGGAGCCGTCCCTTTCAAGGGGACGGGCTCCCTATTTATCTCGCCGCACCGAAGTTCCGGAACTTCCGTGCGGGCTCAAACCCTAGGTCAACGACCCGCACCGGAACTTCCGGTGGAGTACCGGAACTTCCGGTGTGGGCATGACACCCGAGGGTGAGCTCCCGGTCGGAGCATCCGTGCACGGTACCGGAACTTCCGACCGAGAGGAAAAGTCCTCTGTTCCGACCTCCATTCGGAACCTCCGGTCCCCTAACGGAACTTCCGACCGGGAAATAAACGCCGAGCCCCGTCCCCGTACCGGAACTTCGGTACTCTACCGAACTTCCGTAAGGGGGAAAACGAGAGAGGAGGAGTTGAAGTTTTGGGGAGAGTTTTCAAAAATAATTTTGATGGACTAGTGGGACATCTTGACATCATGTGATCAGTATACAATCAACAAACAAAGCTATGATCACATTTTGACAAGATTTGACCTATTGGTCAAGAACCAAGATAAAGGCTTTAAAAACACTAACTTAATTTTCGAAAGCATGCATTTCATCTTAAGATCCAAAACAAATAAAGCAACAAGCAAATGTGCACGCTTTACACCACGTTGCTAGAGTCAAGAATATTTAGCTCACTCCTTAGATAGCAAAACCGGCTTTCATCTAAGGGCTTGGTGAAAATGTCGGCTAATTGATTTTCGGTTTTCACATGGCTCACCTCAATATCCCCTTTTATAGAATGATCTCTCAAGAAATGATGGCGGATATCTATATGCTTTGTGCGCGAATGCTCAACGGGGTTATAAGCTAGCTTTATGGCACTCTCATTGTCACATAGGAGAGGAACACGGTTCAACTTGTAACCGTAGTCCCTTAGAGTTTGTCGCATCCACAATAGTTGTGCACAACAACTACCGGCTGCCACATACTCCGCTTCAGCCGTGGATAGTGCAACGGAATTTTGTTTCTTGGATGACCATGACACTAGGGACCTACCCAAGAATTGGCAAGTCCCGGAGGTGCTCTTTCTATCCACTTTGTCCCCGGCGTAATCCGCATCGAAATAGCCTATAAGGTTGAACTTTGAACCCTTGGGGTACCAAAGCCCTAGGTTGGGTGTGTGCACTAAGTATCTCAAGATTCTTTTAACGGCCACCATGTGGCACTCCATAGGAGCGGCTTGGAAGCGTGCACACATACACACACTAAGCATGATATCGGGCCTAGATGCACAAAGGTAAAGCAAAGAGCCGATCATAGAGCGAAAAACCTTTTGATCAACCGGCTTGTCTTTCTTGGTGAGGTCAAGATGGCCATTTGTTGCCATGGACGTCTTGGCGGGCTTTGCCTTGTCCATGTCAAACTTCTTCAATATGTCTTGAGTGTACTTGGCTTGACATAGGAAGGTGTCCTCCTTGAGTTGCTTGACTTGAAATCCTAGAAAGAATGTCAACTCACCCATCATAGACATCTCGAACCTCTTGGTCATTATCTTGTTAAAATCATCACAAAACATTTGGTTAGTAGAACCAAATATTATGTCATCGACATAAATTTGACACACAAATATATCATGATCAAAACGCTTTGTGAAGAGGGTTGCATCGGCCTTGCCCATTTCAAAGCCCTTTTTCAAAAGGAAATCCCTAAGGCATTCATACCATGCTCTTGTTGCTTGCTTAGGAGCCTCAATATCTGCATTGTTAATAACAACTTACTCCCCTTGAGAGCCGTTAGATTCATGAAACGTCACGTCTCGTGAAACTTCAACACAACCGGTGGTTTTGTTGAAGACACGATAGGCGTGACAATTTGAACCATACCCAAGCAAGAAACCTTCATCAACCTTAGGGGAGAACTTTGAAGTCTTGGGTTTCTTGTTGAGCATGAAGCATTTGCTCTCAAAAACTCGAAAGTACGAGATGTTAGGCTTTTTACCGGTTAGTAGCTCGTATGGTGTTTTACTCAAGAGTTGATGAAGATACAACCGGTTTGAGGCATGACATGCGGTGTTGATTGCTTCGGTCCAAAAACGATCGGAGGTCTTGTATTCATCAAGCGTGGTTCTTGCCATCTCTATGAGTGTGCGGTACTTTCTTTCGGCCACCCCATTTTGTTGAGGTGTGTAGGCTGCCGAAAACTCATGCTTGATGCCCTCCTCATCAAGGTACTCTTCAACTTGAGTGTTCTTGAACTCGGTACCATTGTCACTCTTTATGGCCTTGATCTTCACTTCAAATTCATTTTGTGCTCTTTTTAAGAATGTCTTGAGTACATCCTTTACTTCACCTTTATCACACAAAAAGAATACCCACGTGAAGCGAGAATAATCATCAACAATAACAAGTCCATATTTGTTATCGCCGATGCTAATGTAGGCAATGGGACCGAAGAGGTCCATGTGAAGCATCTCCAACGGCCTTGTGGTTGCCACTATGTTCTTGGATGGATGTGATGCTCCAACTTGTTTTCCGGCTTGACATGCACTCGCAAATTTTATTTTTCTCAAAGCAAACATCCGTTAGTCCAAGAATGTGACCGCCCTTTTCGAGTTTGTGAAGATTTCTCATATCGACATGGGCTAGTCGTCTATGTCACAACCATCCCATGTCGGACTTTGCAACCAAGCATGTGTCAAGTTTTGCTTTATCCGCGGTGAAATCCACAACATAAAGCTTCCCTTTGAGCACACCCTCAAAAGCAATCGAGCCATCACTTCTCCTTGAGACAATCACACCCTTGTCGTTGAACAAGCAATTGTAGCCCATTCCACAAAGTTGTGAGATAGACAACAAATTGAAGTCAACGTTATCCACAAGCATAACCTTCGAAAGTGAATGCGGAAAAGTTAAAGGAATGTTACCATAACCCAACACATAGCCTTTTCCGTTGTCTCCAAAGGTGATGTACTCATTTCTTTCTTTGCTTGGCTCAAAGGATTCGAACATTTTCTTGTCTCCGGTCATATGATTGGTGCATCCACTATCGACCACCCATGATGAACCACCGGAGGAGTATTCCTACAAAACAATTTATGCTTTGTTTTTAGGTACCCAAATTTGCTTGGGTCCTCTCACATTAGTAACAAGTGTCTTGGGCACCCACACACAAGATTTGTGGGTCTTGTTGCGTGGCCCAACATATTTTGCATAGACACGACCATGCTTGTTTCTCATTAGCACATAGGTCGCATTAAAATCATAAAAGAGAGCACAAGAGGGGTTAGGCACGTTAGTACGCAAATCACAAATAAGAGAAGATTTGTTAGTGTTCTTGATTTGCTTCTCCCTCTTGACTTGCTTCTTTTGATATTCACCCTCTTTGGTGAACTTGATGAATTCGGTGCCGTTCTTGTTGATTCTTGCATTATGCTTGTCACCTTGCTTGTATCCAATGCCATCCTTCACATGTGATCGTCTCACATTGGTGTATGCACCCCTTGCATACTCGGCCTTGGCATCATCAATGGCCTTCATCTTCTTTTGTGCTTGTTGTTGAAGTTCTTGCACTTGCTTCTTCAAGTCTCCAATGGTCTTGATGCTTCTTGTACAAGCTTCAACATCAATCTTGTTGCACCTAGTACATTCATTGCTAGATGGGGGCAAGACGAAGATTGAGAGGAAGTAGTGTTACACTTAATTTCCTCAAATTGCACTTTGAGAGAATTGTGATCCTTTTGCAAGTCATCACACTTCTCTTGAAGTGACACATTTGTGACTTTAAGTGTCTCACTATTTTCTTCAACCACTTTGAGAGACTTTACCAAGTCCTCATTCTTCTTCCTCTCAACTTCTAGGAGCTTTTCAAGTTCAAGCACCCTTTGCTTCTCTTGAACAAGCATTTCCTCTTGTTTCTCAAGAAGCTCCTCTTGCCTCTCATTGGTCTCCTTTTCCTGCTCAATAATGTCCAACAAATCAAACATGTTAGGAATTTGAGAGCTTCCATTAGCATTTACCTTAGAGCCTTTAGCCATCATGCACTTGTGTCCGGTGTCATCTTCATCATCGGTCAAGCTTCCAAACAAGGAGGAGTTGGTCGGTGTTAGCCCAATAGCAAGTGATGCAATGCCTCCCTTCTCTTCATCGGATTCCGACTCGGAGGAGGAAGATGATCCATCGGAGTTCCATTCTTGTCCAATGTGTGCTTCACCCCGACGGTACTTTCTATGCTTCTTGTATTTCTTGTCCCCCTTCTTGTTTTGCTTGTTCTTGTAGTTCTCCGGACACTCCGCCATGAAGTGACCTTTGTCTCCACAAATATAGCACTTGTTCTTGGCCTTCCTCAACTTGCTCTTGTCTTGATCATTTTTCTTGGAGCTCCTTTTTGACATAAGCTTGTTGAATCTTTTCACAAAGAGAGCCATTTCATCATCGCTATCATCATCACTTTCCTCAACCACCTTCTTCTTCTTTTCTTGTTCGGCATTGAGAGCCAAATCATTCTTGCTCCCACTAGCCTTTTCTTTGTCCTTGAGCAATGCATTGATCCTATTCCCTTGGTCAATTTGCTGTTTTTGGGAGAGTACCTTCCCAATCACTTCATCGGTTGTGAAGTATCTAAAACCATCTTTGTCTCTTATGTTGGACACTATGTTGGCATCCCATGCTTGCAAGGCTTGTAGCAACCTTCTATTCACATCCAAGTCCAACACTTTTTCTCCAAGTGCTCTTCTCATGTTCACTATCCTCATCATCCTATCATGGGCTTCCCTTGGCCCTTCATCCGACCTCATGACAAAGTAGTTAAAATCTTCTCTAAGCCCTTCTAGCTTAGACTCCTTCACACTATCAATGCCCTCATGAACCAATTCAAGTTTCAACCAAATTTGATGGGCATCCTCCATTCCGGTTATCTTCTCATACTCGGCGGGACTAAGCGCGGATACGAGAGCACTAGCCGCCGCCACATTGCACCTAACATTGAACAAGTCTTGTGCGGTTGGCTTGCTTCTACATTCCCACAAGAAACCATGTTGAGTCACATTTCTTACATTTTGATGCATTGAGTCCAAGTGTAGCAACATCTTTGTTTTCCAATGATCGAAGTATTGACCATCAAAATACGGTAGTCTTCCGGAGCCGGGTCCAATGTGTTCATCTCTTCCGTCACCATAGGTGTATGGCGTTTTGTTGTAACTTATCGGCAAAGCACTAGGTACATCTCCACCCTGGACAACCCCTTTTCCATTTCCATCTCTCGGCATCTCCCGGTGCGGTCTCATGACCCCTTTCACCGGCTACCTTAGGTGGTGCTTCACCACTACCACTAGCCGTTGCATCTTTCTCATTTGCCATCTTTGATCTTCAAGCGGTGAGGCTTCAACGAAGATACCCGCTCCGATACCAATTGAAAGTCGCCTAGAGGGGGGTGAATAGGCGAACCTAAAAATTTCTGCGAAACAACACTAAGACGAAACGTCAAATACCGGAACTTCCGGTAGGGTACCGGAACTTCCGGTGCAGGGGTGATAAATGCGGAATTAAACCCTACACAATTCTAGTGTTTGCAAGAACGGAAGGAACAACCCTATGCAATTCTAGGAATTTAAAGGCACAACGGAAAACTAACAAGCAACCTAGTAAATAAACAACAACGCGTAAGTAAAAGGGAGAGAGCACAAGAGACACGGATTTTTCACCGAAGTTCAAGCCCACCAAGGACTCTACGTCTCCGTTGAGAAAGTCCACCAAGGACCGGGTTTCTCTCAACCCTATTTCTCCCTCAAGTCACCACCAAGGTTGAGCTTGAGTTTTCCACTATCAATGTCCCTTCCGGGACGGGCAATACAAACTTCTCGGGCGTCACCACACAAGTTGGGAGCTCACGAGCACGCCTAGCCGTCTAGGAGCTCAAAGCTCCAAGAGTAACAAATCCAAATCACAAGCTTGACGGGAGTGAAGATGCTCAAGAATGGAATCAAGTCTCTCAAACACTTGCTCAAAGTCTCTCACTCAAATCCTAGCTCAAGGATGGAATTTTTGCTTTTGGAGAGGATTTGGAGTAGATGGAGTGAAGCTCAAGTGTGTATTGGTTCGGAGTTGTGCAAGAGAGAGTGAATGGAGAGGGGGTGTGGCTTATATACCACAGCCCAAAAAGAGCCGTTGGCCTGTCTGAAAACCCCGCACCGGAACTTTCGATAGCGTATCGGAACTTCCGGTATGGTTCGAATTAGGGTTAGATCCGGACTTCGGCCCGCACCGGAACTTCGGTGGAGTACGGAGCTTCCGTACGTGGGTTTAGGGTTGGAAAAGCTGGACCGCACCGGAGCTTCCGGTGCCGTATCGGAACTTCCGGTATGGCATTCCGGAGAGCTCAAAGCTCTCGGTTAGCCTACCGGAACTTCCGGTACCGGGGACCGGAACTTCCGGTATGGCCTTACCCGAGAGCAAAACTCTCAGTAAGCCTACCGGAACTTCCGGTACCGAGGACCGGAACTTCCGGTATGGCCTTACCCGAGAGCAAACCTCTCTGTAAGCCTACCGGAACTTCCGGTACCGGGGACCGGAACTTCCGATATGGCCTTACCCGAGAGCAAAACTCTCTCGTAAGCCTACCGGAACTTCCGGTACCACACCGGAGCTTCCGATGGGTTCGAAAGAATGGGTTTGGAGGGGATTTCTTGAGTTTGTGAGCATCTCCATTCTTAGCCACGTTTGTGATTTGCATCCCTCTTTATAGTACGGCATCCCTATGACTCAAAGCAAAGAAATAAAGCGAGGCACAAGCTTTGAGATAGGTCTTTTCCAAATTCTCCATTTATTCCATTTTGCAATTCTTTTCTCCTTTTTGATTGTGCTTGCTAGACTTTCATGTGCTTTGGATATTCACTACACACATTCTCATGAAAGCATTAGTTCCAAATTTAATTGTATTGATATCAATCATCCAAAATAAAATGAGGGGCCTAGATGCACTTTCACTTAACCCTTCTATTACTTGATTAGATCTGTTTACAATCCTCTCATTATATAGAGAGGCTTTCTTGACTCCTAAGCAACCTATTACAATTTATGGAGAGACCTAGATTACTTATTGATTAAGGATTCACAGGTGGACCCATGCGCTACAGTAGCACCACGCCCTGGTGGGCCATAGGCCCTTTGGCCTGTAACAAGGCCATATTAATTATACTATTCCTGTATGGATTAGGCGAATATTTGAATGTGACTTGGGAACTTTCAGTGATGTTACAGGAGTCGAAATTGCAGGTGCGCTTAAGAACGTACTTGCAATAGCAGCAGGTATTGTGGAAGGTATGCATCTAGGGAATAATTGTATGGCCGCCCTTGTTGCTCAAGGTTGTTCAGAAATCCGATGGTTGGCTACAAAGGTTTGCAGCAGTTATCAGTTGTATTTTTATTATTTTCGAAGCCAGAAGTTTTCAACATTTACCAGCATGAACTTTTAAAATTGAAGATGGGAGCTAAGCCAACAACTCTTGCTGGTTTATCTGGGTCAGGGGACATCATGCTTACATGTTTCGTGAATCTTTCGAGAAATAGAACAGTGGGCCTACGTCTTGGTAAAGGCGAAAAACTTGAACATATCATGAGTTCTATGAATCAGGTGTGTAATATTCTTCTTTGACATCAAGTTCTGCACAAGATATCACCTGTTTCTGTATGGTCTGTAATTTAATATGTTCATCTATCTTTAGGTTGCTGAAGGTATATCAACTGCTGGGGCTGTCATTGCATTGGCTCAGAAGTACAATGTCAAAATGCCGGTGTTGACAGCAGTAGCGCGGATAATTGATAATGAATTAACTCCAAAGAAGGCAGTTCTGGAGTTGATGAATCTTCCACAGGTAAACCATTCTGCTTCACTTCTTTTCCAATTTAAGGAGAATTTTTGTTCTTACAATTAGCTGGTTTATTGCTAGCAATTCGTTTGAAACAGTGAAAAGCAATGGTTCAGCATGTTGTGTAACCAACCTAGTTGTGTTATGAAAAAATAAAAAGTGCAATTTCTCTTCATTTGTTTTATATTTTTATCATGAGAAATTGAGAACCTAAGGTCTTGCTAACTATTTTGACAAATTATCTATTCATTTCAATTAAATCCTGTGGTTCAAGGATAGTTTACCTGAAACAACGATGAATGGTTTTCATCAACTATGCTGATGTTAGCAGAGGTGTCTGAACTGCTATCTTTGTATCAGCAGCTCTCCCACTTGTCTTACGACGTTGAGTACTTTGTTTCCAGGTTGAGGAAGTTTAACAATGGAGCTTTGCTTTGTTCTTTTTGTCTTGAAGCATAGTTTGGGATCAGCCTTATGAAAATATGAAGACTAATATAGTTTTCTGGCATTTCCACTAGTCAGATTTTTTTGTTAATCTAATGATGAATTATTTGATTATCAATAGGAAAGATATACAACCAGTCTCCTCATAGTGATCGTGCTTTTTTCAAGTTAAAATTTAGGTAGTTTTTATTTTGCTCTCTTGAACACAGGCAAAGGATTCGACCATGACTTGTATTAATAATACCAAAATGAATGGAAGCGTTATATGTATGAAACAGTTGGGTATCTGGTATTCAGTGAAGAAGATACTATGACTATTGTACTCTGTAACGTTACAAGTGATCCGCTGAGGCGGCGATGACAATACTCTTGCTTGCTTGGTACAGTTTCGAATACAAGCCTTTTGTTATTAAAAAAATTATATGATTATTCCTGGACGAAAAAGAACATAATCTCATGTACTATACAGCATTTATCTTTAGCAAAACTTTTAGCTATTTCGTTCTTAAAAAAATTGAAATCAAGACAGGACATCACGTTTTATAACAGAAAAATCATCTCAAGGTCCATCACAAAATGTGCACGAGCAGTTCAGATGAAAATATCCATCCCTTGCCAAAAAAAAAAAAAGAAGATGAAAATATCTACGAGAGCTCCCAACCACTCAGAGCACTCTCTCAGGGACCGCTTTCGAGCTGACCGTGCAAGGGGAAGAAAATGTAACGCAAAGCCATTGGCGGTGAGAGCCGAGCGGCCACTCGCGAGAACACGTGTCGCGTCCTCCGCCTGTTTACCCGGAGCTCTGGCTCCGCCGTACCCGCACACTTCCACACACCCCTCTTCACACTTTGCACGCGCGCGCGGACACAAGGGCAGATCCCCTGCTCTAGCCTGCCGCCTCTCTGCCTACCGAGTGCCTGCCGCCCTGCCCCCTCGCCGGCGAGACACCCTTCCCTCGATGTCGGCGATGGCGGCGAGGGGCGCCGCCATAGCGCGCTCCTCTATCCTCCTCCACAGCCACCGCCTCCCCCATGTGGCCGTCGCCAGGCTTGGGGCCGGACGGGCGGGGAGGAGGCGGCGTGGCGTTGGGGTTCGGATTCTCGCGCGCTCCTCTCAGGCCCAGGACTTCTCAACTCTCATCCAAGGTAATTACCCACTGGATTTCCCTATTAGCTGCTAATAGACCAGGAGGCAATTTGGCTTTGTGCAATCTGGGGAGTTAATTAGTATTCCTAGTTTATTTATACTTGTTGAGTTTATCCTTTTATTCATTTCCCACGCCGAGTGCAGATAGAGCCAGTGAATTGCCGAAATTAGTTGAGGACCTTCTCCAGACATCGATTAGCACGGGCCCTCGAGGTGCTTTCAGGATGGCCCAAGGAATCCAAGCTGTCCTTGGAGTCGGAGGGGAGTGGCTGACTGATTTCTCGAAGGTTTCAACTCTTTCTTTACCTGTCACCCTTGATCTTTGGTCATTGTAAATCTTATGGTGATTGAAAATGCAAATAATCTGGTTGCCCTTCTTAAGAGGAAGAATAAACAGATAAAATATGTGTGTTATCAACTATGTGTTGTATCAGTTATGTGTTAAGACTGAGTCAACATCATCATACATTTGCAAACATGCCTTTCACACCTGTACAAATGCATGCTTGTATATTGAATGCTTAAAAAACGCAGTTCATCCTGGTAGACTCAATATTGAACTGCTTTGTTTGGTTGAGATCATTTGGTGTGCAAGCGATAATGGCAGGGTCGGGGTGGAAGTAAAATTTCATCCATGTGGGAGATGATGGGGCTATATTGGGTTTGATTTTTTAGCAATCACCTAGTTTAACGAACACTGTTGCCATTTTTGTCTTGATTCAGCATGGCCATAACATTATTCTTTTAATCTAGTGCAGACAGCTAACACATCAGCAGGAATTCCAGCTCAGATGCGACTTGGTTTGCTTTCTCCCCTCTACCTTAGAAGGCTTTTTGAGCGCATGGGTGCAACTTATATCAAGCTGGGTCAGGTAAGGTTATCATCATAGTTTACACCATGATAAACTTTTGCAATTTCGTAACAATGTACTGTTTCTTATTGTTTGGGCAAGAACTGTAAATTGACATTAAGATCGTGCAGTTCATAGCATCTGCTCCAACTTTGTTTCCTGCGGAATATGTGGAGGAATTCCAGAACTGCTTTGACCGAGCACCTTCTGTTCCATTTGATGTGATTGAATCAATATTGCGTGAGGAATTGCAACGACCTCTGGATAGCGTATATGAATACATCGATCCAGTTGCAATAGCCTCTGCCTCAATCGCACAGGTTTTATTTTGGGCCTTCTAAATCAATTCTGCTCTCCAGCATTTCAGCCGTTGAGATAGTTATAATTGTTTTCCAGGTTCATGGGGCTAGATTAAAGAGCTCTCAGAAGGATGTGGTGATTAAAGTCCTAAAACCTGGTATTGAAGATACTCTGGTTGCTGATCTGAATTTCATCTATGTCGTTGCACGTGTATTGGAGTTTCTTAATCCTGAGCTGCAGAGGACATCTCTCGTAAGTGATCTACACTGTTGAATTTCATATGTGCATGGATATACTCGATTCATGGCATGACAAAACAAAATTTATATTATAGGTAGGTATTGTCAAGGACATAAAGGAATCAATGCTTGAAGAAGTTGATTTTAGAAAAGAAGCTGCAAACATTGAGGCTTTTCAGCGATACATAGATGCAATGGGATTTGATAAGCAGGCCAAAGCTCCTTTTGTTTATCGGCACTGTAGCACAAAACGTGTCTTAACTATGGAAAGATTGTATGGTGTTCCGCTTACTGATCTTGAGTCTATAAGATCTCTTGTTCCTGATCCTGAGTTGACCTTAGTAACTGCCCTCAATGTCTGGTAAGCTCCAATGCTGCCTTATGAGTTGTACATCATCAGTTTGGATAATTTCACCTTTCATGAACTCAGTCAAACATCAGATTATGCATATTGACAAATCCACAAAATGTGCAGGTTTGGAAGCTTGATATCGTGTGAATCTTTCCATGCAGATGTGCATGCAGGAAACCTTTGGTTGCTTCGTGATGGGCGCATCGGATTTATCGATTTTGGTAACAATTTCTGCCTTTATATTGGTGATAATTTAATTACTCAACTATATTATAAGATGTGTTGGAATACACACTGCATGCACAATTGAATGTGGACTTTTTACTCACCTATATACTAAAAGTCCTAATACTCTACTCTAGTTCATTGTTGGTATTTGGTAACATGTTGGTTTTATATTTTTACTTTGCTATTTGTTACAGGAATTGTTGGTCGAATATCTCCAAGGACTTGGGCTGCAATGGAGGTTTTTTTGGCTTCTTTTGCAACTGAGGATTATGATGCTATGGCTTCTGCTCTTTCTGAAATGGGCGCTACAGGGACTGATATAAATGTTAATGAATTTGCAGAGGACTTGCGAAAGATATTCTCTTCAATACAGGTAATGTTTTCCAATAGTGGTAGGATATTTTAATATTCTTTAGGCTTGATCAACCTGCTTCATCTTTTATGTGGTAACATTAGCCAGGACTGTAAATATTGATGCCATAGCATTCTGGGCGTTTTACAGTTATAACAGATATTGAATCTCAATTAAGTTTCAGATCTAAGGTAGCTAATATGCTGCACTTTCTTGTTCAGCTAGCATGCATTTGTGGTGCTTCCTTTAATTTGTCCTGTACTTGATATCCTATGGTTAATAGTCTGTTTGACATAGAAATACACTAAAACTTTATCATTTATCATGCAGGACTTGGATACTGAAATCATAGTAGCAACAGCAAGAGGTCCTGATGCTACAGCAGTATCTGCTAATGTTGTCATAGACGAGAGACAAATGAATGCACTATTTCTTGATCTGGTAAGATACTTTATTTTCGGGTTCAATTCTATCTAAAAGAGATGAATGGCACTAACCGAAACAAAAGGTAGCATGGTGATAAGCTGTGAAAAAATAAATTATGTCTCCCACTGTTAGTATTGTTTGCTACACAAACATTCTTGCTTGCCTTGTAGGATGAATCTGTGGACATATTCAAATCATGCAGAATTTAGAGAATTCTTTGGAGTTAGTGGGCCCTCGGCTTTGGAGTCTAAACCTGGCTTAGCTGTCATAATGAATCCAATGATTAATTTTTTTGAAACTAATCCAATGATTAATTGAAGTGCCAAATACCTATCTTCTTTCACCATTGCAAATAGTTATTCTTTCACCATTGCAAATAGTTATGCCTGTCATGATTGCACGTTGCCGATCAAAATTTAAATAGCACTTGCAAATTTATTTGTCCTTTTTTATGCATATGATTCCAATAATGCCACCAACAGAAACAAGACACATAGAAATGGAAGCTAATGATTTTGTTACGGTATCTCCCAGGTGAGGGTTAGCGAGTCTTATGGGCTGAAATTTCCTCGGGAATTCGCTCTCCTCATGAAGCAGCTTCTGTATTTTGATCGTTATACAAGACTGCTGGCTCCCAGCATGAACATGCTCCGAGATGATAGGATCAACATCGCCTCCAACCGACAAACCAGAAGAGTGGATAGATTCCAATAAGTGCAACTTCAATGATCATATACTACAGAAGTTCTGATGTAGTGATAAGTTGCAAGTGCACGATATCGGGTAGCCTGTAATTGTATATAGTCTTGCTAGACCAGCATAGGAAATGAACCAAATACTACTAGAAAACCTTGAAAACCTCTTCGTCTTGTGGGGTTTTGTGGTGCTCTGCCACAAACTTAGAATATTCAAGTTGGATGTCACCATCCAAAACATACAAAGACTGCCAGATGAAGTAGTGTTGTGTAACAGCATTACAGTTTATACAGTTGAAGATCAGTTGAAGGGCACCATGCTTCTCTTACATTTGCCCAACGGCACTACGAACTTATAATTTCCATGTCTGTGTAATCCTAGGAAAGTACTGCAAAATGAGTTTACTTGAGCAAATACAAGTTCATAGTTTTACATTGGGGTGTGTTGTTTCCCCCTTCCCAACAAGCAACCTTTCAGAGTTTTGACCGTGTAATAAAAGAAGAATTGCCTTGCTGCATCGCCTCTTCTCTAGGAGGAGGCACAGGCAGGGCAAGGCAGGTAGTAGGTACTAGTACTTCTTGATGCGCAAGTTGAAGGCCGCGCCGTCACCCGTGCCCAGCACAAGTTAGAAGCTTCCAGAAACGGTCACGCCTCGAACGAAATAACTTAAAACTCCGTTTGAATTTTGAACCGGCAAGAATATTCGAGATGCTGGCCAAGGGCACTGCAGTAATTCCCCCTCGTCCCTCTACTCTCCTCCCGTTCCCCGGCTCCCCCAAGCGAATATGCCCCACGCAGCGATCGCCCCGCCACGTGGGCGCCCACAGCCCTGAGAAGGAGATTCCTTGCAAGGAACTCTCCCGGGGAATTACGGAACTACCCCTGCCCTGTTCAACTTAAGCTTAACCACCTGCCCCGACGGAGTCCGTCCCCAATTTTCCCTTGGCCTTCCCGCTCGACTCCCAAATTCGCCGCGCTAGTCGACCGATTGATTCCGGAATTCGATCGAAACCCTAACCCTAGCTTAGGTGCAGCCATGGCTGCCGCGATCGGGGGCTGAGGCTCTCTGGTGCCGGGTGAGGTCTATGGGGTGAAGAGAAGCTTGAGAGGCGTGGGCATGGACCCTAGCCTGGAGATGAAGAAGGCGGCGGCGGCGGGGGAGGCCGCGGTGGAGGCGGCGGCGGAGAAGATGGTGGTGAAGGTGGAGGAGCCGGCGGCTCCGAGGTGCCGGCTGCTGCGGATCATCGTGCACGACGAGGATGCCACCGACTCGTCCAGCGACGAGGAAGACGAGGAGGAGGAGAGGCAGTGTGTGCCGCCTCCAGCGGCGGCGGGCGTGATGCGGAAGTGCGTGCTGCTCGAGGCCGGAGGCGGGGACGCCGGCGAGGAGGGGAAGGCGGCGGAGGTGAGGTACACGGGCGTGCGGCGGCGGCCGTGGGGCCGGTGGGCGGCGGAGATACGCGACCCGCAGCTGCGCCGCCGCGTGTGGCTCGGCACCTTCAACACCGCCGAGGAGGCCGCGGCCGCCTACGACGCCGCGAGCCGCCGCCTCCGCGGGCGCGGCGCGGCCACCTACCTACCCTCCGGCAACCAACCGTCGCCTCCGCCCGCGCACCGCCCAACTGCGGCGGCGCCCCTACCCCGCGTCCCCCTCAGCACGAGAAGAAGCCGCAGCCGCCACCGCGCCCACATCAGCAGAAGAAGCCGCGGCTGGATGCTCCGCCGGAAATCGAGAAGCCGGTCGCCGCCTCACCCTCGCCGGAGCCGTTCGTGCCGCTGCCGGTGTGGGCCCTGCTGTCCGGGAAGCGCAAGAAGCGGTCGGGCTGCGGCGGCCGCGTGCCCGCCCTCCGCACCCCCGCCGCGGAGGAGGCCGGCCGCGCCTGAACCTACCTCCGGCCGGAGCGCCCGCCCCCAACTCGCGCCAACCACTACCTCAACTATCCTGTTCTAGCGGGTGATTTTAGAAGTCCGTAACTTCTCTGATTCCATCGACTGATGATGCTCTGCTGATGTGAAAATCCGTAGCTCCTCTGATTTATGCTGATGACGATGTATATATGCATTTTCCGCTGCTGCTATAATCGCAGCGGACGAACTGGACTGTTCATTCCTGATGATGATCTTCAATGTGTAATAAATAAAAAGTACTGTTGTTATTATCCGTTGACATGTTCGATTTGAACAAGGTTTGCTTCAATCAAGGCTGCAATTGCAGAGCCCAGAATAGATTGTTGCCGTTTCCGTGACCTCATTTGACGGCTGTGAATGAGGGTGCACGCACTTGTTTAAGACTTGTGTTAATCCCCGCGGTGGCCGGCCACCACCACCACACGATCTCAGCGTGTGTGGTCGCGATGGTCCGCCCGCACGTGCAGGTCTCCGCACTTTGTGTCTGTCAGTGTCCGCAGACTGAAAGCAGCAGCATCTTCATCTTCGTCATGCGCCAGACGCAACCAACAAGGAAAATATGGAAACAAAAGAGGAAAGATACTTTTGAAGAAAGATTATGTAACTAACCGGTCCCCCAGAAATTGATGCGATCATTACGGATAAAAAAGAGCTCGAGCAACATCACTGAGCTTCACCGTGAGCTTAGACGACCGTGCAATTTGCAGCTCCTTTTCCAAATTCCATCTGCAATCCTGCATCACCCATGGCCCTGTGGTACTTGCGACGTCACCTTATCCATAGCGCAAAATATCAAAAGGACGACAGGTCGGAAAACCATGGGCACACCCGAGAAGCGGAAACTTTTCTTGTGTCTGCCTGCCGCGGTAAAGTCCCCGGCGACATGGCGACGGCGGCCGCTGCCGCCGCCATCACCGCAGTCATGATTCCGCCTTTTACATTTCTCTAGGTGCTGCAGCTGCTTTGGTCACGCGTACCCAGAACAGAGCCGTACAATTATCAACTGTCGCGATGCATACGGTTTCACTTGTAGCCGCTGCATGATTGCTCCAGTAAAATTAACAGTAGCTTCTTCAGAAGTAACTTACCGCATTGCGAATACGAGTGTAGCACATGATCATCTTAATTCTTAAAGAAAATACATTTTGATGCCAAATAAGTTCCATCTACTTCGCGTCTTCGCCATCTGTATCTTTGAACGTCTTCTTGAAATTTTTGCTTCCTCCAACTCCAACCAAACGTCTTGTCGTGGCTGGCTGACGAGCCATGCGGTGATTTATGTCCTAACTATGCCGGTCTATCCACTATAACCTTGGTCCTTGGATAGTGTGGTCCGGGGATTAACGCTTTGTTGGGCAAGGCGTAGGAAGATATTTTCTTCGTTTCAGAATATTTGTCATTAGCCTCATCCATTTTTTTAAAAAAATATCTGATATTCTCACTTCTTGAGACATATTTCTCTTTTTCCAATACATCTCTATCTATATCTCTTTCTTTTTCCTTTTCTACGCATCATACTTTATTCCTTTTCTTCTTGAGTCTCAGTGTATCAGAGCTAGAATGCCAAATATATTAGGACGGAGAGAGTACTTCAACTTCAAATTATAAGTCATAAACCCTATCCAACACTCAAAACAGTTTATGCCTAATAGTATCTATATTCAAATTAGAGTAGAGTGCATAATCGCTCATTAAACTTATCTGATTCTTATGTCACTTAGACCTCTGTATTCTTAATTGTACATTTGATTTTCTAAACCAGCCGTGCACTTTTACTCTTTAAATTACGTGTTTTCTACTACTTGACAACTTAAGAAATATTTTTTATAATATATTTAGTTAATACGTCTTGGAAAAAGAACATATATGAATGGTATGTCGGTTATGCGGCCTGTATGAATTTGATTTGCTTCATCGAGATAACTAATTTGTCGGACAATCCTAGTGTATATCACGGATAAGACATCTTAAATTGTCAGATAATCCAGGTTCGTAAAATTTTGCTAACTACATATCGCATCAACACATAAATGAATTATCCATATCCAATCGGAACCTAAAACGCTTTCCCACTCGTCAAATTTCGGATTTGGTTCGGACAGAAGTCGGAAATTCTCCGCACCAACTTTCATATATACCCAAAACCCAAACATGCTCTAACTTTAGTTAATTCGCCTTTTTTTTCTATTGATACGTGCCAACATCTAACCCCGAACAGTACGTTTTCAGTGAATACAGGGCAAAAGAATGAATTTCCATTACCTTCCCAATAACGACTAAAGTTTCTACTACCCGACAAAGTTCACGAAGCCAAGTTCTAAACGTGTATCATCAACTGAAACATACAATCAGTTGCCACGATAGGATGGCTCTTGGACTACATCCAATTCAGTATTAGGTAGGAAAGATAATCCATTGAATCACTCTACTGTACCGAATGAAACTAATGGATTATTCATTTAAATAACATAATATTGCCTTTTCTTTTTTAAAACTAAAATGCACATTACAAGCACAACACGTGTACTAATACACTAATGAAAATATGGTAATTCAAACACATACAGAACATTTTGAATTTATATTGTTCATTAAAAGCTACTGTCATCAAACTATCATAAAGCGGAACCCGTCATCATCTGCAGCTTTTGCAATTCCATGATGTAACATGGGCATAATACAACATAATTAAACACCTAAGCGGACAGCTCACATCCTCATGCTTACCTAATCTCCCGCGGAACCATCTATCCTTAGCATCCCAAGCTACATAAGGTTAACACTCAATAACGAATAAAATGAATATCCACAACCGCACAAGTTACAACAAGACAGGCTGGGTCGACGTAATGATTGTGACAGTTCCAGAGCCATTGATTTCTCCTTATTTGAAGGAGAAAACGCGCTTGATATCAGACTAATCGACCAGCAAACGCATATCTTTTCTTACACAAGGACCCATGAAATGAACAGCTCAAGCTCATGGGCTCCTTGTTGACACCACGAAGGTTTGACGGGTGGAAAGATAGCTTCACTACTGGCTCGGTTTCGCCCGTTTCATGCCACCGTTACTGAAAGGAGACACGCTTCCAGGATGAGGGCTATCCTCTCTGAGAGTCGAGTTCAGCATTGCCAGTTCCTTCAGTTGTTGCCTTTTGTAGAAATCTTGTGATTCATCCTATGTAATTGGAAAACAAGAACTGAGTTCTAAACATGAGGAACATCTGTAAATTTGATGCCACTAGTAACTAAAAGAAATTTCTAAATAAGTTAGAGGATAAGTATATTATGATGTACTATTGGAAAGAAAAATAACTTTATTGAAACATTGTGTAAAGGAAAATTCTTAATTTGAAGAGAAATAAGCAGATGACCTACTTTAGTCATTCTCAACATCAACGAAAACTAAAGCAAGTCTAGACTCCAAACGTAAGCTCCACAAATTTCCCCAAATTATATGGTTTGAAACTTTTGTAACAGAATCAAACATGGAGCCAAGTAATTTTCCAAAACATTAATGAAATCACTAAAGAGTACCCATGCAGGTCAAATATACAGTGTATATCAGTGGCTTTAGCAGAAGACCAATGAGAGCCTATGAGAGTATAGATTACAGTCAACAACAAAGCCTTTAGTCCCAAGCAAAGTTTGGGTAGGCTAGAGATGAAACTCCAACGAAACAAAGCATAAGGACAGACAAAACAAAAGGAAGGCATAAAGGAAGACAGCGAGTGAAAAGAGCTAAAGACAACCAAACCAAAAAGGGGGAAAGAAGATAAACTAAAAATATGAGAGTAGATTACAGTATATGAAGAATTTGCAACAATGAACGTGAAAAAAAATTACCACAGGTTTAAGCAATTCTTCCATAATTTCTTGTGCCTGACTCAGTCTTGTATCAATAATGTTGGCTGGTAATACTGCCTCGATCAAGACATGCAAGGGCTCATTCAGATGTTCATAACCAGGTTTCCCTTTAAGCTTCTCTTCCTAAAGGGGAAAATAAATAAGCAAATAATCAATAGGGATAACTCTTCACATCATGGGGCAATTATAAAGGGGAAAACAAATAAGCAATAGGGCTATACGATGGAGAAAAACATCATAACTCTCTGAAAAGTGCTCAAATGGCAATAACATTGAAAAACGAAGGCAAGACAAGCTTTCCAAAACAAAGAAATGAATCCATATCTATATCCACAAGCCATGGCAAGCAAAAAATAAATCTAACATATACTCCAACTTATTACCCCATAAGGACAAAGAACAAGACCAAATGTTAGGTTGTATACAGTTATTTGCAAGTAATAACTA
The DNA here is from genome assembly GCA_031894775.1 of Chloris gayana. Taxonomy (NCBI): domain Eukaryota; kingdom Viridiplantae; phylum Streptophyta; class Magnoliopsida; order Poales; family Poaceae; genus Chloris; species Chloris gayana. The sequence goes on from JAUNZO010003103.1 coordinate 137,037, forward strand.
ATTGAATGGGGGGACTCCAGTATATTTATCAGATATTTACAATACAGGTCCATCTAGCAGGATAGGGAACCAGTATGTCCAGAGCATGTCAAGAGTTTTGCTATTTGTACAAAAGTAGAAAAAAAGATTTCTATGAATTTTCTAGAACAGACAATTAACAACAGGGATCCCACCTGTTAGTAAGTACTTCCAACAACTCCATTAACACATTGAGGCTTCAATAAAACGTAAGATATTTCTACATTACTATAGTTAAACATCAGCATTAAAATGATAAAAGCGCCAGCCATAATAAACACAAAGATATGTGATGTGTCATACTCATACTTTTTCTTTCTCGATTCTACTTGAAATTTTTTCCTTCCTAAGCAACCAACCAAAAATAAATAATATAAACAATACATGAAAAGAATTGGTTTTGTTTTGTTCTCACACAAAAGATCCAAATAGTAATAAGAAATAGAACAAATAGTTTTGCCATTGCAATGAAAATACACACCACTGTATTCATTCCACCAAAGCTCTACAATTTTCTTTCCATTTACAATAACAATGCTGGGAAAATGTTAAGATTACTTAACTGGTAAATAAATACATGGTAATAAGATGAGAAAATATAGCAAGTGTAGTTGTATAGCCCTTCTTAATTTGGCTCTGTAACTTGAACCAAAACCAACAAAATGGGCCTCTATTGAAAGAATTAAAAAGAGACGAGGATGGTGCAAAATGTCCAGCAAAGCTCTGAGGAATATATAACTGTTTAGTTCCAAAAGCAAAAGGTCCACAAAATAACCTTTCTGTAATGTAAGTGCCACGAGTTACCAGAGTGCTGCACATAACAAGAGCCTTCTACAGGAAAGGATGTGGATATTGAGCAGGTTCTGAGTCATTCTACACGAAGCAACAACATCACACTACAGCAAACTGATTACCAGGAAGCATGCATTTATTTTTCCTAACTTAAAGCAGTCAGACAGTTTTTTTGTTTTTTGTTTTTTTTTAATTTTTTACTTATGTCAGGTTAAACCAGATTTTGAAGATGAATACTAAGGTTCAAACCATTGCAGAGATGGCATTCCATGTTTAACAAAATCCGATAGCTAATCAGCAAGAGAACTACAGTTGCTTAAAACTGGTAGGTTCTATATAAGACTGGCAGACATTAATTAAATATATTGAGAAGTTTCTTGACCTAAATGGCTAAAGAACCATGCTAAATCTGTAAATAGCCCAAGCTACACAGACATATTAGTGGGTACCTTATCTGTATCTTTGATCGAACCCTTTCCTCTAATAAAAACACGGCAACCAGTTGATGCTTCAACCCTCTTTAGAGAATTGCCCCTTGGTCCTAGAATGCGCCCCACAAAATTGAACTGTAGCAAATTCAAAATAGAAATTATTAGAATTGAAACCATTATTTCAGCACTAAAGGATAAATTGCAGAGGTTGAAGGTAATACATTAGGGTAAGAGTCGACAGGAACTTCCAAGCGTATGATCTTCTTCACAATATAGGATCCAGGGCTTGGAGGTGCACCTTGCCAATCCATACTTGTTCCAGGAGGAGGGAAGCCCAATCTCTGTTATAGAATATGTGTTTATATAAAAAGAATCCTTTATATGTTAGGACATAGATACCCTTAAGCCTCAAATATGTTTGCTACAGAACACAATAACAATGATGGGGCATTGCAAATTAATTATTTCAACTGTACCACTAACCAGAACATGCAACAATTCGAAGTATAAAAATACAGTAACATTGCATATATTCAAAACAAGGTTTAAGGTGATCAAAACCTGTTAAAAAGGATCTGTGACTCAGTAATTAATTAATTTATGCCTACCTCTTGTTGTATACCATTCCAAGGGCCAAAACCATTCCCATGTAGATTGGGCCGGACAATTGGTGAAGACATAGGACTGGGGCTTCTAAACCGCCGCCTATCAAAATCGTTGAATCCATGGTCATGGACCATGCTTGATACCCTCATGATTTCTAAATAATAGAAAGGATGGAGAAAACAGAATCAGAGTTGTCCTTTTTTTTTGTAATGCCATAGTACAACACAAAACACATATGTAGAAAAGGAGTGAAAATCAGTATGTGCGGATATACAGAACGTAATCCAAGAAAACATCAGTGTCTTATGACAAGACATGACAGATCGAAAAAATCACTCATACATATGTGGCATTATTGGCATACATATCTCATTCTGGACAACGCCTTTCTTATGATGCGATGGGTTTTGTACGAAAAGTTGTGAATCCAAGAGAAAATTGGAAGCCAGTATAGGGGGAAAGAAAGATAATAATATTCATCTCATTAATAGACATGAAACAAATGGAGGAGTCCTAAATTCTAAAGGTTACTATCTTAGACAAACAAAAAAAATTCCTTCCAAACACAATAGCCATTATGGACTTGTAAAAGACTATATTATAAAGGAAAAAGGTCACTCTTTTGGATTGGTTGGAAAGCAATCACTCTAAAAGGTTTGTCTGGCTATACGATTACCATAGTTAACCACACAATTAATAACTATTTGACCAGTTTACTTAGGGAGGACGTTCTAGGGGAAAATAAATTATCATGTATGATAAAAGGAGGTTGCCGATTTATGTGCATAATTCTTTAATTTCCAGCTTATATACACTATTATTTCACGATATTGCGTAAATCTCTATGACATACCCACAACCCATTAACACCACAAAACAAATCATAGTGCTGCAATTAACGAATGATGTCATTCTTCCATAATCAATGGGTTATCTCTCTGACATACCCACACCCCATTAACACTGCAATGCAAATGATAGTGATGCAATGAAGAAACGATGGCATTCTTTCATAATCAATGGGTTATCTCTTTTATAGCAACTGATGCTAGGACAGTTAAGATGGACAATTTGCCCTCCAAGTCACAAGAAGGAAAACAACAATTATCAGACATGTAAGAAGCAATTCAATGGCCATCCTACCAAATCCCCCAATGGCAATCTCCAAAACTGTTCAGCAAGACTCAGTAAGGTTGCTAGCAATTATATCCTCAAGAAAAAAAATACTGCAAGACAAATCGAAGGCCACTATCCGAGTAGCCAACTCTAAACAAACACCGCACATATACTATACTACCCCCAACACATAAGCTACAGAAAATCAGGAGACATTAAAGCATTGTGGGAATGCGATTCCTCAATCCCAGTTGCAAGGAAATCACTCAGGTACTCGTCGGCAAATAAATTCCTAACCAATAATCTGCAAGTTATAGTAAGCAAAGGGATCAAAAGATCTCACCTTGGTTGAGCAGCCGGCTGCATATCGGCAGAACCTGCATGAACGGCCCCAACTTCTGGTGCTCGGCGAGAAGCTCCGCCAAGTATTGACTGCTAAGAGGCCAAGAAAGAATCATACCATTAATACCAATCAATCGCGCCGGTGAGGGGGAAAAGAGCAATCTTTGAATCAAAAACTAGTACGAAACAATCGAGGAGGCGCTAGAAATCAGTACCTATCAGCATCGGGGTTGCTCCTAATCTGGGGTGAGAGGGTTCTGGCGGGGGAGAAGCCCTGGCCATAGAGCCCTGACATGGTGGCGGCCACAGGGGAAGAGAGCTGGGAGAGGTCTTTTTTTCCTTCTAGAGGAAGGAGGCTGATGACACGGAGAGGAAAGAGAGGGACCCAGAAGAGAAAAATAAGAGGGGATGATAGCTCGGTGTGGCTGTGAGGTGGTAGAAAGGTTTTTCCTGCTTTAGGTTACAGCCTGCAGAAGCTGCTGCACAAAGACAAGCTGCTCAGGTAGCAAAAATAAAGTCTTAACTATTGCCTTTTCCCTTTCGCATAATTGAAAGTTCATAAATTAAATACTAACATTATAATATCTGAGTGGTGATGTTGTGTGCTTGATGTGGATACAACTGCAGTTGTGGTTATAGCTACTAATAGTAGACATACTCAATGCCTAGATCTTGTGCACTTCCAAAATTTACCAAAAAATATTTTTTTAGGTATTTCTGTGAACAAATGAAAAGAACTGTTGATATGAGGTGTATCTTCTTTTCCTTTAGTATTTAGGAATATCTAGAACAAGATTTGGGACTATATTTTCTTGGATAAAGTCTATTTTACTCCCTCCAAGTATGATCAAAGTTCAAATATCCCCTTAAACTATTGTTTGATTTTTTTGTACCCCTCTATTCCATAAAAGAGTTCATTTTACATCTTTTATTGGTACCAGTAACATGCCCATGCGTTGCAATGGGTACAACAATTTTATATAATAAAACAATATTAATTATGAACGATACGACACATTGGCTGATAAACTATAATTTTTTCATGCTCAATGTTTTTCAACAATCTTTGAACAACTACGTGCAGCATACAATGTGCTCAATCAACAACTATTTTTTTCAATGCCCAAAATATGCTCTTTTTACTTAGTCCACACAACACATGCATGTCATTTCATTGTGATCCACATTCCATGCATGCTCTTCTCACTCTACTCCACATAGTACATGCATGTCATCTCACTCGGATCCCTACTCCATGCATGCTTGCTTCACTCCGAACCACACAATGTGTGCATACATGGCGTATTGAGTCCATTAGTAGCTAACTCACATGATCTATCTCTTCTATATAAGCCCATCGTTGACCACCGAGGCTCAAACAATTAGACATTCCATGCTATCACCATCTGGAACTTCAATTTCTTGTAACCGACTAAATTTGGATAGCTTTTCTCCTCTCCAATGGTAATCGGTGAATTAAATTAGTTTTGGGTTCTCAATGTGTGTCCAATCAGATCATAGTAAAATCATAGTTTTACTGACATACGTCTATTCTTATTACAGTACACGCTATGGCTGTCACAGCTGCTGATTTTGTATCATTGGAAGATGCATTGAACTTCGCTGGCTCACTTATTGACATACTAGCAGTTGTTGCCCATGTAGGCCCCTTGACCGATGACACCCTCTTCCTAAGTGGGATTATAGAGAGCTCGCGCTAAAGGATGACGAGTATGCTTATTTTATACGTATTGAGATATATCAAGCGTATCTTATTCTCTTTTGATTTCACTCCTTCAATAAGTATTTATTTTTATTTCTATAGTTGGATTGTGTTTCTACGTGTGTTCACCGATCAAGAAGACACTAATAGTGATTTGCTAATATCAGCTGGGGTTCAAAACTATTTCGCCATTTTAACAAAGGTGATGGTAGACTCCAAAGCATGTAAGTATGTGTGTTTCTCTTTTTCGCATTAACTCCAAACGTAGTGAATTAATTTAATTGCTTCCTTCATGTTGTTTGACGTAGATCGAACAAACGTCAAATACCTTTACGGCCTCTACTAGATGCCTAGGGCTCTCATCTCTACTCTCTAGAGTGTATTATCGAATTCTATGAGTCATGGTCTGAATGGTTTTCAATAAATTCATATAAAATTAAACCTTTTCTAAATTCCATACAGTTATTAGGCGTGGACTACGACACGATCCAAAGATGTACGATCAAATGAAACATGCACTCGTATATCGAGCCCGTGAGATTAAGAGGCTTGAATCCCAACAAAGTGCAAGTCATATGGGCCTACACACGGACAGACAGGTTTTCAACTATGTTGAGGAATTGTAGGTAGATGGAGAAGTGATCACAATCCTCGGGTGGTGATCTCATTGAAATGCACAATAATGGGTGTCACCGATATCTTAATTCTCCGCAACATGTCCTTTTCGGTGAGTCATTGCATAATTTTTTATATATATTCCCGTAGGAAACAATCATTGTGACAAAAAGGTTTGTTTACTTTTTTTGTCACAATGATTGTTTCCTACGGGAATATATATCAAAAAATATGTTTTGTGCAATGACTCGTGACAGAAAAGGACATGTGGCAGAGAATTAAGATATCAATGACACCCATTATTGCGCATTCCGATGAGAACACCACATAAGAATTGCGATCACTTCCCCATTACCTACAATTCGTCAACATAGTTGAAAACCTGCTCGTCTTTGCGTAGGCCCATATGACTTGCACTTTGTTGGGATTCAAGCCTCTTAATCTCACGGGCCCAATATATGAGTGCATGTTTCATGATCGTACATCTTTGGATCATGTGGTAGTCCATTCCTAATAATTGTATGGAAATTGGAAAAGGTTTAATTTTATATGTATTTATTGAAAACTATTCAGACTATGACTCATGGAATTTGATAATACCTTCTAGAGATAAGAGCGCTAGGCATCTAGCGAGAGGTCGTAAAAGTAATTGACGTTTGTTTAGTCTGCGTCAAAAAAAACATGAAGGAAGCAATTAAATTAATTCACTATGTTTGGAGTTAATGCGAAAACGAGAAAGTGTGTGAATCATAGTTACGTGCTTTGGATTCTACCATCACCTTTATTAAAATGGTGAAATAGTTTAGAATCCCAGCTAATATTAGCAAATCACTATTAGTGTCTTCTTGATCGGTGAACACACGTAGAAACGCAATCCAGCTATATAAATAAAAATAAATACTTTTTGAAGGAGTGAAATCAAAAGAGAATAAGATACGCTTGATATATCTCAATACGTATAAAATAAGCATACTCGTCATGCTTTAGTGAGCTCTCTATAATCCCACTTTGGAAGAGGGTGTCATGATCAAGGGGCCCTACATGGGCAACAACTACTACGACAATAAGTAAGCCATCTAGGAAGTTCAATGCATCATCGAATGATACAAAATCAGCAGTTGTAATAAGAACAACCGTATATCGGTAAAACTATGATCTGATTCGCACAAATTGAAAACCCAAAACTAATTTAATTCACTGATTACCTTTGGAGAGGAGGAAAGCTATCCAAATTTACTCGGTTACAAGAAATTGAAGTTCTAGATGGTGGTAGCGTGGAATGTCTAATTGTTTGAGCCTCGATGACCAGCGATGGGCTTATATAGAAGAGTTAGATCATGTGAGTTAGTTACTAATGGACTCAATACGTCATGCATGCACATATTGTGTGGTTCGAGTGAAGCAAGCATGCGTGGAGTAGGGATCCGAGTGAGATGACATGCATGTACTATGTGGAGTAGAGTGAGAAGAGCATGCATGGAATATGGATCACAATGAAATGACATGCATGTGTTGTGTGGACTAAGTAAAAAGAGCATATTTTGGGCATTGCAAAAAATAGTTGTTGATTGAGCACATTGCATATTGCACGTAGTTCAAAGATTGTTGAGAAACATTGAGCATGAAAAATTATAGTTTATCGATCAATGTGACATATCATTGTAACTAATATTGTTTTGTTATATAAAATTGTTGTCCTCGTTGCAACGCATTGGCATGTAACTAGACATAGATATAAATTCATTACAATGGCTCACTGTTTGTTAATTTTATAATCTTTCCAAAGTTCTTTCGACACAATGGAAAAATTTAGTCAAAACACCTTGCAATAGCCACAAAAAATTGTTCCCCGAGAACCACGCATGTTGTTGTCATGCCCCCGACATATATTGATGCTTTCTTGACTTTGATGGATAACATTTCATTGTTGCATATTGAAGAAAGAGGCGAAGGAGGTGGATTTCAGCGACAAGGCGACCGAGGTCGCAGGGGATGGGGAGAGGGAGGTTGCGGGCGACGTGGTGGGAGGCGTTGCGGGAAGGGGTTGCGTGCGGGATGCGGGGAGGGGTGGCGTGGGTCGTGCGTATATTTCGAATCGTAATTTGTTTCACAGGACTAAGGTCACAGGTGTTGGACGAGCAAGTGAATTGAAACACAAAAAATTTAAGTAGCAGAGATTTTAATCCCAATTTGCTTATGTTGATTGAAATTAAGGAGGGATTGCTCACTCAACCTCACACCTAGATTGTATGATGTGACAAAGTAATGACATGTAGAGACTTTTTTGTGCGGGGTCCACTTTCTCCACTCTAACACAATAGCATGAGGAGAGATTTAGGTGAGCTATAGTTATAGGAAGTTGATGGTGGACGAGGTCAATGTCACATTGATCAAGATTCAACCAAGAGCAATGAGGATGCATTGGTGAGCGTGGTCTCCTTATGGTCGAGCGTCTTAAAACATATATGGGAATGGAGAATGTGAGAGGGCACAACGAGTCATAGATGATGTTATATGTCTCATTGATTTTCTCGTCATATCCGACAAAATATGTATCAGTTTAGACAACAATTTTAGCTTAACCCTAGTCTACATTAGTAAATTAGGATTATAATATCAATGAAAGGTGTAAAATGAACTCTTTCGTCGAATAGTATGGGTAAAACAAAACGAACAATAGTTTAGGGGGTTATCCGGACTTTCGTCGTACTTGGAGGGAGTAAAATAGACCTTAACCTATTTTCTTTATATTGTTGAAGATGCATTAATGAAATTTATTTTAAGTTAATACAATAATATTATCTTTAACATAGATGTCAAAAACACATTATATTGTATGCACAACATGAGCGCCAAGTAAATTGTTGAACAAAAAACTATCCTCCACTACCTTTCCTTTTGCAAAAACAAAAAGTATTTAATGATCTAATTCTGAAATAACATCATTTGAAATGTTCGAATTATCCAAACTATGAGAAGACCGCGGAATTTTTCTCATCACTAGATCAAAGAGTTAGTGCTCTTAAGATTCAAGACAAATTCGATCGCTCTAAAGAAAGGTTTGAATATTGTTTTGGCCCTCAGCCTGAAAGAGGGCCCTAATGTATAATAAGGGTCACCAAATAATGAAATGTTGGCCCTCCATGTGACAATTTTAAAGATTGGTTCTGACCGCCTAGATAAACACACGATGTACTCATTTCTAGATTTATACAATGAAATTAACGATGTTTGATTGCTGCTAATGCATGTAATTTTCTTGTACATATATAGGAATAAGGAGAGGCAATGTACACTTCATAAAGAAAAGCTTTACTACTAAAACATCTACATTATTGTATACAGCCAACGGTGGTGGACCAAGGATTCTATCAAGACCAATGCTAAAATCCTGAGGGCACAAGAACATATCCAATTGCAAAAAAGTATAACCTTGAGAAATTGCAACCAGGACTAGAGCTTTCTTTTTGAAGTAAAGATAAATGAAGGATCACACTTTTAACCCATTAGTGTGAAGGCAACGTATCCTATAAGGACCAGGCTCATGTGCGAACTATGAGAACTCAAATATGAGCCACATGATCTTGATCCAAAGGACAGATGGGAGGAGTGATTTGCAAAATCACTACCCCTTAATCATACTTTTACAAATTCTCCCTCCCACCTCTCCTTACACGTTCTATTTGGATCAAGATTATGTGGCCTAGATTTGAGTTCTCATAGTTCACACACAAACCTGATCTCATAGGATACGTTGCCTAATGTGAAATCCTTAAACATCCGACGTTTCACACAATACAATCTAGATAAAAACATGATAAAATATGAAGCTATATCTTGGGGGATCTCCGTTGGGCTTCTAACCCCGTAAAATATGAAGCTATCCTGCGTTCGATAAAAGTATGAAGCTATCCTCTTGTCAATTTAAGTGTTGCAGTGTCGTCATTATTTATCGATCTCTTTAGTTTTCTTGTGTCAATGGGCTTGAGCTAGACGCCAGACTCTGGCTAGAATTGTTATACACCCTGCACGGTTCTTTCCTTCTCCATATTTGGGCCTGCTTAATTCGGACCATGCGCGATTCCTTTGTTATACACTGCACGCTATATATTCGCCTCAAGCCACAACAAGCAGCTGATGTTCTTTTCTTTGGGCCATATATTGTTCAGAACTATCGTCCATGTTACCATGTTCTGCTGTTACTTGGACCTTCAATCAGTGCTCTTTGAGTTATAAATAAAATCAGTGATCTTTGCAATAAAACTGAGGCCCAGGCTCACACATGAAGAAGTAGCACCCATTATCCCAGCTCTTTTTGTCTCAAAAATGAAAAATGAAAAATGTTTCAGATCTCTCAAAAAATGTTGTTCGATGTTATATTCACCCTGTTCGGCTGGTATAAAAGTCAGCTTATGCTGGTCCAAAAGCCAGCTTATGCTAGCTACAAATTCCAAACTTGTATGCTTTAAGCAGCCAGCATAAGTTGGCTTCTTGAGCAACCGAACAGGGCGATTGTTCCTTCGCTGCTAATTATAATCATGTGTGCTTGGGGCATGCTGTGTTTACTGCTAACATGCTGAACCAGGCCAGCCCCTCGAAAATAATAAAAAAAAGCAACAGTTACAGAACAGTCCCACGTTCTAAAAGAAATAGACAACTCGTGGACAAGCAATCAATGAATTACGTGGACTGGCATTAAGGATGACAACAGGATGGGTGAAGCAAAAACCCACCTGCAAGAGGAAAATGTAAGGGGCAATTGCATTGCAGTCTAATATTGAAAATGAACCCTTTTTTCGGATTTTAGAAGAACGGACCTCTTTTTTGAATCTGAACCATAGGACACCCCCTATTTCGTCAATCGTTAGAGAAGGTGCCACCCTTCTTCCCGGTCAGCATATAGCCTCGGCCTTAGCCGAGGCCGAGGCGAGGGCAGGCGTGTGCACGATGTAAGCGCAGCTACGCCGTGGCAAGGGCGGGTCAGGCTGGCGTGGGGCGGTGCCGCGGACAGGCCACGGTGAGGGCAGGCATGGGCATGGGCACGGGCACGTGGATGGCGCGAGGGCACATGCTAGTGAGGCGTCGGGGCATGAGGACCGCGTGAATGGTATAGGCGAGCGAGGCGACGCGCAGATATAGCCGCGGCGAGGATTGGCAACTGGAGATTGCCATGGCTCGGGCGACGGAGGTGGCGGCCTAGCAAGCATGGGGCGGGTGGAGGTGGCGGCCTGGCAAGCTAGGTGAGTGGGATCGGGGTCACCTGAATTGAAGGTAAAAATTCAGACAAAGACACTGTACAAGGCATTAGCTCGATTTGAAACCGTTGGATTGAAAAGCTACCTACCAGATTTGATGCTACAGTATCTGCATAAACAGTAGAAATAACATTACATTTTCTGTTAACTGTACTATTGCTACAGGACTAATGCATGCTACTGTAGCTCCTCTAACAATTTACTGTAACTGTTGTTACAGCTCCCTGAATTGAACATTTACTGTAACTGTTGTTACAGCTCCCTGAATTGAACACTTCAATTCAGAGGACCCGCATCCGAGTGGAGGGCTGGAGGCGTGGCTTGCCGCGTGCAGGACCACCAAGTGGGCAGCAGAGTGGTAGCTTGAACATGCTCGCGATGGCGAGTGGCCTTAGCTGGAACTGGAAGAGGAGGCAGAGAAGATGGATGGAGAAAGAAAAAGAATGCGAAAGGACTAGAGTTATTTCTTTTTTTATTTTTTAAGTTCAAAAATAATATATAACCTGACGGAGGCATAAAAAAGGGGCTAATTGCCGGTTCATTTTGAAAAAATAGGTTCGATCTTACAAAGTTGAGAAACGATATCTTTTTCGACATTAGACTTGAAAACAAGTTATCTGATACAATTCCCCCGAAATGTAATGGGTGAAACTTTACACTCATATCTCCACCCATTGGAGGAAATCAATATCAATGCCCGCAGTCGATGACTTTCGGGGAGGTCTTGGATCCCCGTCGTGTCTCACACCACCTATGCGCTTGATCGGAGGAAGTAACAGCCCTGCCCCGCTCCACTACCCACCATCGCCGGAATAGTAGGTGCTCCTACCGGTGGCTAGGATGAAAAAAAAACACAGGAGTACTTATGTATTTCTTCCTTGTCCCAAATTACTTTTCATCTTGACTTTGTATCATGTTCATTGAACACTCTTCGAATCTAGGTTCATTGAACATTATATAAATTTAGACATCAGAAAACACCTTTAAAATGACGAGTAAATTGGAACGGAGGAAGTAAGAAGGAAATACTCTATTTTACTCCCTCGAATAATCTACTTTGTCCAAATTACATCCTGAACAAAATCTCAGTTCAATTTACTCACTCAAACAATTTAAGATGGCTCAATCTACTCCCTTATGAAATTTCTCTTTCTACAATTTGAATTTGAAGCACAACTTTTACATGATGATGCAGTACCATTCTCTATATAAAAGAAAATATTTTATACTTTTTTAAATATTTTATGTACAATTTTAGAAATATATAATCAAGATGATATTTGATGCTATTAAACTATAAAAATATATTATATTTTTTAATGTACGATTCAATGAAAATTTGAGCACTAAATTCAGATCGTGCAAAGAGAAAAAAATAGAAACTGCATAAGGGGGTAAATTGTGCCAACTAAATTGTTTGAGGTAGTAAAGTGAGCCAAGATTTTGGTCGGGTGTAATTTGAATAAAATGAATTGTTCGGAGGAGTAAAATAGATTTTTTCCTATCTCCATGTAACAAATTTCATGCAGGAGACCATCTAACTAAGTTTGTTCAGAAAAACATACATCAATGTGTCAATTCAACAACCTGCAAAATTTTATCATAACAACGTTAGTAACATGAGTTACATGTAAATATTACAAAGCACGGTCACTAAAACAGAGCAGGTGCTGAGAATCTTAGCCACCATTCGTCAAGAATGTCCTCCGTGGTTAGCAAGAGACCATGGGATCCAAAAGAATCGTAACAAATTGAACCAGAGTAGTTGATGGTCCAACGCCTCCAATTCCTAGTCACATAATGCACATTTGCTATCATTTTTTTCTTTGCGCTGCTTAAACTGCTGCAGCCTTTTTTCTGTTTATTTTTACTTCCGATTGCAAAGCCTAATTAGTAGTAGTAACTAGTGTTGTTCTTGCATCTTACACCACGATTCTGCAGCCATGTGCGCGGAGCGAGCGCCATGCTCGCCCAAAGACGCGGGCACGACGTGAACCTCGAACGCCCCAAAGACGCGGGCACGACGTGAACCTCGAACGCCCCAAAGACGCGGGCACGACGTGAACCACGAACGCAGCACGCCTGATGCCCTCCAATCCAATGCACACACGACGCGACCAGGAAGGCCGGCGAGGCGCGCGCTCAACACAACAAGCAAGAGCACTGCCTCCAAGTTCAGCAAAATATTTCTTTCATGCGAGCATCAACACAGATCGTGCCTGGAACCCGGGCGCGGAGGGGTACGAATGGAATTATTCTATGCATCCAAACTGGCTTTCTTTTTTTTTTTTTTTACTCTATCCATCCAAATTCCAAACTGGCCTTAATAACAGATATTACCTCGTTTAGCACAGAAAGGCCAGTGAAATTTTGGTTTAGCACACTTGTCCTTGGTGTATCCGAATTCGTTCCAGCACTGAAAAACACCTCCCTTTGGAATGCAGAATTGTAGAAACATAAGAATATGAAAAGTGTACGATCGGAGTTGGCTATCAATTGCAATCCTACAGGAATTTAAAACCCAGCAAAACTTACTATGAAACATTTGGATAGAGTGTAGGAAAACACATGAGGCCCCTTTTGGAATGTAGGATAGAAAAAACATAAGAATAGGATAAATATAGGAATTTAGATGGTATGCTTTTGAAATCCTATGGGAATTGAAAACATAGGAATTGAGATGAGAATGTCTTTGGTAATCTCATAGGAAAAACAAAGAAATCTATAGCTTGCTCTTGCTCTACATGAAAACAATGGAAAGAAAAAAGAGGTTTAACATCTTGCTTTGTTTACTTCAAAATCAAGCATAGGAATTCATTCCTATGGAAAGTATCCTTTGTTTTTCTTACGAGCCAAAGGGTCAAATAGAAAAATTTTCTTTACAATTCCTATCCTCCAAATTTCATTTGTCTTTCCTTCAATCCAAAAGGGGACTGAATTAGAGGAGAGTGATCGACTCAAAGGAATTCTACAGGAGGTTGGACCTCATGTTAGAAATCCTCCAAAGTTTACAATGGAGGAAGCTATCTTATATGAATTTTATAGGAATTTTGATGTCTCAATCCTGTGCTCCAAAGGTTTCGTAGGAATTTTTCCAGTAGGATTCAAATCCTATGGAATTCCTTCATTTTTTCCTTTGTTCAAAGAGAGCCTAAGAAGTTGGAGGTACATATTAAATGATCAAGCATGTTTATAAAAACAGATTCATGAACTCAATAGGCTGTGACCCTGTTTTCCAAAGCAGAATGTAGTCCAATTTCTCTATCTTCCACATATCGCTAAACTGCATCTTTGCAAGGCACTGTTGGCAGAAACTTAACACATGAGTCAGAGCCGGTGAGCCAGGGAAAAAAACTCCTAGTGCCATGGAATGAAAAAAAAGGCAGTGGCAAATTAATGAAGAACAGAGCAACATTTATAATTTACACAATGTGGAACATTTGGAAGGAGAGAAATAGTAGAGTTTTGCAACATCAATAAATACGGCCAAGACAAATTGTTCACGTGATCAAGGAGGAAGCAAAAACACAATTACTCAAGCTTCAGGTGTATAAGCAGCTCATTGGTCACATCCCCGTACACCCTTCATTTCAGTGGCTCCGGAGATCATCATGTCAACCAAAACATAAGGTCTTTTTCTAGCTTCTATTACAACACAGGCTCAACACCAGAGCGATGTTACGAAGGAAAAATATGATATTGGAGTCCTACACTTGTGACCTATGAGAACATAAAGCTTGTGTTCTTAACATGTAACTTTGCTACAACTAGCTTGTTGGCAGTCTATAGGCATTTACATCCCAACACGGTTACAGGCTCCACAAGTAGTGAAGTGGATCAAGTCTAAGCTCAAAGTCCCGTTCTTTATGGACATAATTATTTTGATGTGCTGGTGTATATGGAAAGAGCGAAATAAGTGGATCTTCAACAATGTGGACCCGACTGTGTAACATTGCAAGCAAAAGTTTCTCAAGGAGATGACAATGGTTGTTCATCGGGCCAAAGCTAAGCATGAGGATCAAATTAAAGAATGGATACAAGCTCACACATAGATATTTTTTATTTTAGTTGTTTTTGTTTTGTTTCTACTTTCATGCACCTATTGTGTTATTGAACTCTTTGTCTTTTGGAATCAATAAAGTGTTGTACGGGCATCAGCTCCTCCAGTTTTACTCAAAAAAAAGAAAGAAGGAATACATGTAATTGTGAACTTGCTTGCTTCTTAAATGAATACTCTTGCTCATATTGGGAAAAAAGAGAGATGCAGGTTAACAGCTAAGAAAAACCAAGGCTTTAAATAGAAATAGATATAGCAGATCCAGGATCCAAAGCCTTCGTCTTCTACTGTACAATTTATTGACTGAAAAACTGTTTCCCAACAAACCAGAATAATTATATAATAATAATAATCCTGGTCATCACAAACAGTCAGAAAACTGTGAAAGTGTTTCAGAAAGACCACAAGAAAGATAAGCCACGAGATTTTACTGGTAATGCAGATAATTCTGACGTTCTATTCAGAGTTTCAGGCCAGAAACCTTACACTTCGTCACATCTCTAAAAATGATTGACGAGTACCCTGCAATCCAATTGTTCTGTTATGCCGACCGTATCGAGCCTACTCATCATTTTACCATTTTTACGCTGCAATCCAATCATCTCTAGAAAAATGATTCAGAACATCAGATTCTTCAATGATCGGGCAATACAGCTTCTCGTTTGGCCAAAAGACATACCGACTCTGAAGATACTACAGCTCAATCCATCACGTGCGGGGCATGTAAAATGCACAACGCAAAAACTTTGAGTCAGAGCCGTTCGTTCGCTTTCCGAGAAAAGAAACATGACAGACAGGTTGGGTTTGCCATAACACTGTGCAAGCAGAAAACAGTGCTTTGTGATTCTAACTTCGTGTTTAATCCATGCTGAAGATGCACCTTGATTTTAAAAATAATTCTAGCCATGTACCATGCTTAATTGATGGAACTATGGTGCAAGATATTTTAGCAAAACTAACTGCATAAACATTTTGTTCAGAGTACCCAATTTACTTGTTGTTGTTGTAACTGCATAAACATTTTTTTCCGAGTACGGCAGCACTTTGCTATCCGACATCAGAATCTTCAATGATTCGGCAATACAGTTTCTCGTCTGGCTAAAAGACTCTGAAGAAACTAGAGCTCATTCATCACGTGTGGGGCATGTAAAATGCTCAATGTACAAACTCAGAGCCGTTCATTTGCTTTCCGAGAAAAGAAACATGACACACAGGTTGGGTACTGCAAGCAGAAAATAATGCTGAAGCTGCACACAGGTTGGTGCCAGATATTTTGAGCATACTTCCTGCAGAAACATTTTTTTCAGAGAACGGCAGCATCTTGCTTTCAGTACTGCCCTGCTAACCTGATGATGGGGACAGGCCGGTCAAACGCAAGGTGCTAAACCCTGAACCACTCATTGTGTTGAGCTCAACGATTCTGCAGTAGGCAGAATCAACTGCATTGCCCTTGGCAACGCGAGCAAACAATCCCCTTTGAAGTTAGAAAATGAACACCAAAGAGGCAGCAAGACAGAACTGAATAAATCTGAAGGCTGTGCTGGCAATAATGTGAAAAGAAATCTAATGGCTCAAGAGTCTCGATTTGAAACAAAAGAATGTTGTTACATCATGTTGGACAGGCCTAACACGACGATTCATGAACGAACACATTGGAGCAGTTCACCTCCATACAGTACCGCACTACACCACTACAATGAAATAATTTTCAGCAGTAGTAACTCTGTACAAATAAGTCAAATGAGTTGCTGTCACCCTCTGCAGCAAGTCTGCATATGCTCAGAAGAAGAAGCCGCCGTCGAATCCGCCCTGCTCCGCCTTGGCAGCCGTCGGCGTCATCAGCATGGAGGAGTAGAAGTCGTCGGCGGGCATGGGCAGGTCGTCGAGGTTGATCCCGGTGAGCCAGTCGTCGGCGCCGAGGCCGTCGAGGTCCTGCAGCTCCTCCTTGGGCAGGACGATGTCGGCGAGGGGCGGCAGCTGGACGGCGTCGTCGATCTCCGACTCGGGCGTGCGCGTGTCCCCGAACGACTCCGCCTCCTTGCCCTCCTCTACCTTGCGCTGCTGCATCTTCTCCCACTCGTTCTTCTTGTGGTACAGCCGGCACAGCACCCAGTCGTCCAGCTGGCAGGATCAGAGGAACCAGCCGTCAGCATTTCCAAATCGATCAGGAGAAATCAACCAGCCTTGAATCAATCAACCAAGGAAACCAATCAATCCGAATCGGTCCTTACCCTGAGCGACCCGCTGCCGGGCTGCTGCTTCCTCCTGCCGGCGGCGTCGGCGAGGCGGTACTCGTGCATGATCCACTCGGTCTTGACCCCGCGCGGCGGCTTCCCGTGGTAGAAGACGAGCGCCTTCTTGATGCCGACGGTCCTGCCGCCGTGCGCGACGGGCTTGTCGGCGCCGGTGGCCTTCCAGTAGCCGGTGCCCGCGGCGCGGTTGGGGCGCGAGCCGTTGGGGTACTTGCGGTCGCGCGGCGTGAAGAAGTACCACTCGCGGCGGCCGAAGAGCGCGCGCGCCGGCAGGTCCCAGGGGTCGAAGCGGTACAGGTCGAGCTCGGCGATGATGGGCACCGGCGGGCGCCGCCCGCCGCGCGCGCGCAGAGGTAGTGCGCCACCAGCTCCTCGTCCGTCGGGTGGAACCGGAACCCCGGGGGCAGGTTCAGCTCCGCCTCCGCGTCGCGGCGGGCCGCGGTCGTCGACATCGCTGCCTTCCTTGGCGCTGCGGTGTGCGGCGTGGGTGGGGGATTGGGTTGCGATGGGAGGGAATGGGATGGTGTGGGGGAGTGAAGTGGTTTGTTGGGGGATTGAGGCGAGGAATGGGGGGATAAATAGGCGAGGTGGAGGCGGTCAAGGCGGCGAAGCTTCGTGGGGTCAAAGCGAGAGGTGGGGGCGTGGCGGCGGCTGGCGGCAACGGAGGAGCCACGAGCCACGATGATGCTTGGGGACGCTGGTCGGCCGCTTACGAGACCGCGATGACGTCCATTCCTCCCCACAGTAACCGCGGCCACCGTTGGATGCATGGGCCGGCCGCTCTCATTCTTATTTTTATTTATTTTTTTCACTTTTCAGATAAGACAAAAAAATATCTTACGGCTTACGTTTGCATTTTTTTCTTCTCAACCGGAGACGGTAATGGCTCGCTGTTTTACTCAAAGATAATACATGTACCATCGCAGGACGTGGGTTCTTTCGTGCGGTAAAAAATAATAATCCTCACCCAACATACCAATACCGAGGTAGGAACCAACCTCAGATAAGGATCGGTTTTGGTGATCTTTTTTTCTTCGATTAGCATCGGTTTTGGACCTTTGGTGATTGAAAAGGTCCAGGTGGTTTGGATCGGTTTTAGTGATTGAAAAGGTCTAGCTGGCTATGGAGTCCACACTGGTAGAATATGAATCCCAGGTATGTAATAGATTTTTTTGTCGTATCTAGTGTTTTTAAAACATATAATATTGGAATGTAATTAGAGAAATAATAATTGTTAAACCACTAGTTTAGCTGGAGAGAGCTTTGGACTCATCTAATGGCCCAAATTTTAGAACATGCATCCTACATTCGTGTAGAGAGTAGTACACTAATTCTTTCCACTATAGGTTCTAGTGATTGAAACGGTCTAGGTGGCTATGAAGTCCACACTTATACGTTATGAATCCCATCGAAGTAATGAGTATTTTTTTACCGTATCTAGATTTTTTTAAAAAAAGTATATTGGCATGTAACTAGACGCATAGTTGTTGAATCCTTTATTTAGTTGGAGAGAGCTTTGGACTCATCTAGTGGCCGAAAATTTGGAACATGCATTCTACATTCCTATAGAGTATACTGATTCTTTCAACTATCGGTTTTGTTGATTGACAAGGTCTACCTGGCTATGGAGTCCACGACTTGTCGAATGAATCCGTGGTAGTAATGAGTATTTTTTTCTTCCTATCTAGTGTTTTCTTAAAAATATTGGAATGTAAGTAATGCTTAATTGACGCGATGATCTATCTGTCACATGTCAAAGCAGTACAACTAAAATGTTGAATATCACTTCGACGAACTAAATAAACAGTACTGGTGAATAGTTTACTAAAGTCACACCAGCCATTTGAAAAACAAACCAATATTGCAACTTTGCAAGCAAGGCAATGCATTGACCGGAGGCCAACAGGATAACCATCTAGTACAAAGGCCGTGTGTACCCACATGATGCCCATCCAACACCCCACGACGACGACGATGTCAACCAAGATTACAGTAGCAAATTAAACGCTTATAGGTAGTAGTGATGATGCGAGCAGCATGTACGGGCACGTGCGTTTGAGCCGCTAATTAAGCATGCGGCGCCGAAGTAACCTACGACCTGCATCCACTAATGGCGTGCGATGGCAACAGCAGCAGCAGCAGCAGGCCAGGTTCTTCGAACCTGACCGGGATGACGTCGCGGTCAGCTGGAGCACCCGAAGCTCCAGGCCCGCTCCGCCCGGCCAGAGTTACTTTTGGTGACGTCAGTGCCGACTTCACCGCCCCTGCTGGTGACAGCAATGTTTGCGTCAGCTCGCGGTGGTTCCTCTGCAGCCAGGTAAACGTGTGGTCTGCGCTGTGCCCGTGGTTGGATGCGGCTGTCAGTGGTCACCATTTCTGACTTTCTGCTGCTAGAGGCGAGTAGGCTGTCATTTTTGTGGCTGCAAGTTAATCCTCCGATATTTTTTTCCCGCTATTTATCAAAGTTAAGCTCAATAACGTCAACAATTAAAAAGATGGGAGGGGTAGTACTATAGTTGAGAAACGACAAGATGATTATTCCTTTTTTCTGAGAGATCGTGTTTTTTTTTTTTGCACTCCTTTAGTTTCACATGAATTTCATATATCACGTTCGAGATATAAACCAGTGTACAAACATAGATGCCTAGTTAATTAATGATGGTTGAATATTGGGTCGAAAAATATATTGCCACAGATGATATTTCATAGAACCATTACAACCTGATGTAACATTTGATTATAGATAGACTGGATTACGCATCATCGAGCTAGAATCGAACAACATGGCTCCGTGATTTAGTATTGGTTAAATCTACGTTACTTGGTTTAAAGTAAGCGTACAAACACATTTAAGTTGACGTGGAATGTAACCTTGAGCCATATATGTTTAAAAACCATTAAAACTAGGCATATGTGATTATATAAAGTAAAAGAAGTAGGTGAAATCTAGAGCATGTCCAACTTAGGATGCGAGTTCTGGGAGGTGCCGCGTGGCTTGCCTCAACATGGCCAATCAGCAACCATTGTATAGAGCTCAAGTAAAGGCTCTTCTTTATTTTCATAACATAACCTTTATTTTCTTTAATATAAGTGGAAATTAAATATATTGATATTCTAGCACCTTTCCTAAAAAACTATACTATAAGTGTCATGACTACAAGGTAATGCATTACTTCAGTGGACTACTTTTTTCGATTGTGAAATAGAGCAGCATGGTTTTTAAAAGTTTTAATTGGGCAAAGTGTACGAATTATCCTGACAATTCGCATTTCTGGTTAGAATAGTGTTTTTTGTTGTTGTTAGGAGTACGTTTTGTCTTGACACAAACAACTAGTACAACTTTGGGAAAATGTTTTTCTTTGGCATATGTGTTTAGCTGTACCAACCTATAGGGAAGAAAAAAAGAGAGACACGAGGTGATCGCAAAACAGAAAAAAAAAGTCAGCAAAGGAAAGATCCACTGCGGTGACAGGAAGAAAGGGACCCAACCCGTAAAAGTAGTGCCACCGCTGCCGCCAGGTCGGATGGCGCCGGCAACAGTACGTGGCTGCTACTGTTTTTTCTTTATGTTTTCCCGAGTGGGTGCTGTCTGGCGCTGGTCTGTTTTCCACGGCCGAATCCCGGTGCAGGTGCAGCGCACGCACGCACGGTGTTGTGTCGTCAAAGCACGGCGACTCCGCCCAATGACTTTCCTTTTTACAAAACGACTTTGCGGCCACGAAACCGGGTCCGCGCGCGCACGTTGCGAAACGGCAAGAGAAACAAAAAGAAATGTGCAGAGGGATTGATTGGTCGCGGTTTTTTTTTTTTTGAGATCGATTGGTCGCGTCGTTGTTGTGCACGTCCGTGGCGAGCAGAGCAAGCATCTCGACCGGGTGCACGTGCGCCCAGGTTGGTCCGGTCCGCCGGTTCTGGCACCGCCGCACATACCTCGTCGGGTCGCGCGCGGACGATAGAGCTGGACACGTGGAATGCGACTCCGATCATGTATGGCGCCGTCTACTGTACCTAGATGGGCACGCGCGCCGTCTCTCGAGCTCCAACGATTCTCACGTGGGGGCACGTTCCGTGGCCACGTATGCAACATGTTCGGCCGGCCGGCTTGTCCCTCCAACCGGGTAGGCGCTCCGACGCTAGGCAACGGACGCGTGGGCACCATCAGGACGGCAATTGGGCTTTTGCTGGCCTGCGACTGCTCTCAACTCTCATCCAGTCGATCGGGTGTACGTGTCCCGGAGCACATGCTGCCGTGCTACACAGGACGGGCGCACCTTTCCTCCTGCTACGTCTTCTAGAAAAACCGCAGAATGTTCCGAGTAAGGGTGTGTTCGTTTCCTGTGGCTAAGCTTTATAGCTGTCACATAAAAAAATCTTATTATTTAAAAAATATTAAATAAAGTTTAATTATAAATAAATTACATGTCTATATACTAATTTACTGAGACGAATCTAATGAGGTTAATTAAGTCGTGATTATAAGATGGTTACTGTAGAATTATTTTAGCAAAACATAGATTAATTAAGCTCATTAGATTCGTCTAAAAAATTAGTATCAATCTGTCAAAAGGGTTTTGTCATTAAATTGCTCGAAATATTCATAAATAGTAAGATTCTGTCACATCCCAAAATTTCAATTTTGGAATGTGAACCACTTTCCTATAAAAATCATTCATTTCTCAAAAAGATTCAAAATGATTTGTTGAATTCTACTAATTAACCATTTATTTTGCTTGGTTATGAAAACTTTTTCTTTAATAAATACATTTTTGATTTTTTGTAATACTTTGTTAAAACAAATGCATTTGATCTATGAAAATGTTTATTGGTACGAAAATAGATTACTTTACAAATACATGTGATTTCTGCAAATGGTTTATTAAATAATAATAATTTTGTTTAAAGTATTTTAATTTGTAACAAGAAGCTTTTAGGTCCAAAATATTTTCAACAAATAAAATGACTTTTTCTTATGTTTGATCAATTTGGTTCCGAGGCCAATTGTAATTTAGGTTTTATAATTTGTTGTTTGTTGCATTCACGTTGGATTAGTTGCGTTAGGTTTTATTGGGTGCAAATTATATTTTTGAAAACCCGAGTAGAAATCGTTTTGGAGTGATTTAGAAAATTCGGAATTAGGAACTAGAAATAGAAAAGGAAAAGAAAAACCTTTCACACGCTCATAGGCCAATTTTCTAGGTAGCCTAACTATCCCTCTCGCATTGTCTTATGTCACCTTTCCACTCGTTTCGGTAACATCGCATCCTCGTCCATCTTTTATTTTTTTCTTCCGAAAATGCTTAGACGTATCTCTACTCAATATCATCTACATTCTCTCCACCTACCACATGCATGAACCTGGACATATTAACCTTCCAAATTCATCCTGTGCACTTGAAAGGAAAGAAAACAAGCAATTAAACGCACAATTAATAGCATTAATCACCTTGCCTCACCCTTCCTTTTATTCTCCCCACCAACCCCACCCCCCCCCCTATAAAAAGAAGGCCCCTCCCACGTCCTCCCCACCCCCTCAAGCCCTCATCACGCCGTCAGGCTGTCGCCGCTCCACCCTGCTCTCGCAACCAGCCACCCTGTCGTTGATTGACACCAACGTTCCTGGCGATCTACCCAACCAAATGGCACCAAAATTGACCCATTGGTGCACAATGAAGTCTTCTTCAACGTATCCAAAGATGAGACCAAGTGGTGACGTGAATCGACGGGAATCTGCTTCGCAACGAGCACTACTCGCTGTTTTGGATCTGTCCAGCACGCTAGATGGTAATTATGATCTCTGTTGTGATTGATTTCCATCTTTTCTTGATGAACCACCTATACCATGTTGTGTTCCAGGAAGTTATCATCATCTCCACCAAATTATTCTCCAAGATCTGTCCTGGTTTGTCCGGGAACATGTTCGGCGTATCAACTGTCGCTGTACAGGACCATCCTGGTATAACCCTCCGATCACATGTCCAGTTCATGATATATCTAATTCATCATGTGTTCCCTGTGTTCCTGAAGCATATAAATATTCTTGTTGAAGTAGTTTCTCTATTCATGGAACCAGACACTGGGAACGCGCTTGTCTTTTCTCTAATATCTGCGCAGCCGCAACTAGAACCTTTGCAGCAATGTTTATTGTTTTCGTACGTCACAAATTGATATCATACATGGAAAATTTTATGACCACACTTACCATTATATGTCACATAGCAGTCTACCCTCAACACATCAAAACACCATGGATGCCAACATCACTTTTGGGTAGACTTGGGTAGACTCATGCTTAGCTTTCTTTAATTTGGTTTAAGACATGCTAAATGTTAATCTTGTTAATGATCCAGTTGAACATAATGATCATGGTTTCTTGTTAATTATTGAACATTGATTTTGGTGACGGGTGGAGGAACTATGGCTAGGATGTACCGGTAGTTCCATGGAATGCTATCACCCGAATCATAAGGACCGGTTCGTGGAGCGACCATCCATGTTAAACCGTACAACCACGAGCCAAGTATGGGCGCGGCTTGGCGTAGTATGCGGTGGAGCCCAGTCGAGTACGCGCGAAGGAGAGGGCGCTGTCGCCGGGGAATACCGGTAGTCCCGGGGAGGCGTGGCGAAGAGACGAGGTCTCCGAGCCATCCGGCACAAGAGAGCGAGGCTACCCGAGTGGAGGGTTTACTCCTCTAGGTTAGCGGATCTCTTAGTGGTCGCGTACAAAACCGTAGGACACCGTGAACCGCCTTGGAGGTGAGCTCTTGGCCACACACCTCGGAAGTGTGTTACGTGTTTGATAACATGGGCGAAATGGAGACTTTAGTCCACCCGGCAACAGGGGACGAAATCACTTCCTCGTGGGGAAATTTTTACAACCTCTGCAGAGTGAAAACGTCATGACAGCCGTGCTCACGGTCAAGATGCGGCATGGACCCTCACGCGGATTAGAGGGATGGTAATGATTTGGATGCATGATTTTCGGGAAGGAGACATGCGTGGTTTGGATAATTGATGGATCTCCGGAGTTACATCACATAGTAAATAGCCTCGCTTAATTAATGAACTAGACATAGGTGCTTCTATGTCTTAAACCCCGTGTTAGCCTTTCTTGACTGGCCAATCATGTCATACTTTCCCCACTTGCTGAGTACGTAATGTACTCATACGTTTGTTGCCTCTCTTTTTGCATCATGCCACAATTCAGAAGTGAAGGGTGAAGGTACATCATTCGAGGAGACGATGAAATGGTGGTCTAGGCCTCGCGGTCTTCCGGTCGACTTCCTGTGGGAGCTGAAGGACGCTAACGCTTAGTTTAATTTCCGCTGCAATGTAATCTTTTACTTTAGACCTACGGGTCCTTGATGTAAATATTTAATGAATTAATAAAGATATTGTTCTTTTATCACATAATTTGTCCTGTTGCGTGAAAACTTGATCCCGGACACGCATACAGATGAATCCGATTTCGGTTATTGAAATCGGGTGTGACGAATCTTTTTGATATGACAGTGCTAAATTTTAGAGGGAATGAAACGAACGGGGCCTAACTTTGGTGCAGGAGGACATCGGACGGAGAAAGTACGTACGACCCCTTGCCGCTTTTCTTTTTATCGTTTCCGAGCGGTTGCCTCCTCCGTTTCCCCGCTCGCCGTGGGAGTCACGAAGAACCCGGCGCAGGTGCACGCCACCAAAGTCGGAGCACAGCGACCACGCCGCCCACCCAATCAATGACTCGCGCGCAATCCAATCCAGCTTGCCGCGAGATACGTTGCGAAACATAAGAAAAGATTAAAAAAGGGCCCGATGCTCGCACGGCCTCTAGGGGGCTCAAGGAGAGGAGCAGGACCCAGTCAGCTATGGGGGGGCTAGGGCGACGCCCGAAAGTCGTCGGCCAAAAAGCAAGCACCGACCCGGACCCGACAAAAAGGCGCTCCGTTGGGCAAGTGACGAGCCCCGATGTGTAGTAGCGAACCGCCGATGAGCATGGCCATCATCCATACTGTGCCACACTCGCTTCGATCTTCTTCTTGCTTGTGAAACTTATTTTCTTTTAAGCCATCCTAAGACTTAGTTTCAACATGGTTCCAGTATTTTACACGACATTGACATATCTAAGTCTTTTAAGTGCCATTCTTATTTCATCATGTGCATGTTTCATGATTTCTCGGACTATTATCACATTTCCATCTATGCAAATTAGAGTTAAAGCTCATTAAGTTGTAATTAAAGAACACACTCTCTCTGTCTCGATATATTTCACGTCCTAGCACAACCGGTTTTCCCTCAAAATAATCGACGTTCTCGGCTCAATGGAACACTCGCTTCCCATGCGACACGAAACTCGGATCCTCTGCGGCTACAACTTTCTCTCCTCGATCGTGTCATTCTCCTCCCCCATCTCATCATAGCCAAAGTCGACGGCCTAGACAAAAGGATGCGGTGGTGCCACCGTGGCCATCAACTTGGGGAAGGTCATTGTCATCTATGTGGGCTCACGGGAAGCGACTCGTCGTTAGGAAGACGTCGTCCCACGGGTTTCTCTCCCTAATCTCTTGCTGTCAAGGATAACTTATGTACAAGAAAATATATGGATAGACTCCTACTTGGATATGTAGGATTCATGCCATGTCACCGTGTACCCTCGGATATATAAGAAGGGCGGAGACACCCCCTAGAGAACATCTCAAGTACATCTAGAACGAGGGACCCAATACATCGTCTAGACACGATCTAGACGAGATTTCATAATACAATACCTCATAATACAAGATGTAGGGCTATTATCCTAAGAGAAGTCCTGAACCTCGTCTAAATCGAGACCGTTGTGTTACCATCATTTCTAGACCTTCTGTCTACCCCCATATTCATTCATATTCATCATGGATGACATACTCTATACTCTACTCATCGGGTAATTCCTTGACACCTGCCTCCTCGGCCTTGGAGAAGGAATCTGCCATCTTTGCAACCTTGGGGAAGGAGGTTGTGGCCTCCACCATTGCTATCACCGCAAGATCTGCCATGGGCCCGCAAGGTCATGGAAAGAAGCCACCATTGTTGCAACCTTGGAGAAGGATTCCACCGTTAAGGATGAGGATTTGGGAAAGCAGGACGTCGTGGTCGTTACCATGGCCCTATTGTCGCAAGGTCAATCAAGCATGAGGATGTCGCCGTAGTTGAGGATTGAGGAAGCGGAAGGAGCTCGTGGAATAGGGAAAGTAGGATACCTTCGTGCTCCCCGTTGTTGTCCCGAGGTCCACCATAGGCGAGGTTGGAGAAGGCCATCATGGTCGTAGCCATTGTCTCCTCCACGTCCGTAGCTTCGGGCCATTTGGAGGCATCGTCCCCTACCCAGGTTGTGCTTTTTAGAAATTTATTTGAGGTGTGGTGCTAGGATGAAATTGGAGAGAGAAAGAATAGACCATGATGAAGGCTTAGGCGCTAGGAGAGAGAATGGATGTGTGATGTGGTGGAGAACCATCCTCACACACTAAGTCACATGGTGCTTTTTTCCTTTGTCTTGGTATCTATGTTGGACTCTAGTATGTCAAATATATTGGGAACAAAGTACTTGTAGTCAAACTCTATCTAATCCAATCAACTTATATTATTTTTTATATAAACTTTTGTTTTTCTGATCTTAGCTCTCTAAACTCATTTGTTCTTCTTCCTCTTTCTTTACTTCTCTCTCCGAGTTGCTTTTTCATTCTAACAAGTGGCCCTCTTTGGCTACTCTAATAGTGCTAGAGGTTAGAGTTAGTCTCTAGCTCATGACTAGTCCTAAACTAACTCTAACCCTTGAGGTGTTTGAATGCAAGGGTTAGATTGACAATAAAGGCACTTTCCTAATCATTGAGAGGAGAGATGATAGAGAAAAAATTACTTTTTTGGTGGGTCTCACTCAAACTAGCTCGAATAGTACCTTTTGGGTGGGATATTTTATTCTGGTGTGTTTGAGGCAACTAGCCCAAAACAAGCCTCCCCGTTTGGAGATTTTACGAGTTAGTTGTACCCAAACTAACTCTAACCCTTGAATCCAAACAGGACCAATGCCCGTAAGGTTGGGAAGGGGCTTGTGCCCCCATTGCCTGCCATTGGACTTGCCTTCAATATCACGATAAGAGAAGTCAGGACTTTTCATCATATAGAATGAGCATTTGGAGGTTGTAGAGTTTTTATGAACATATAGGTTTAGTTGTTACAAAGAGTTACACAAATATTAATATCCTAAATTCTTAATAAGTTATCAATCTAGCATAGGGGGTTGGTTTTTTTTGTAGCCATGAATGGAAAGTCTCTTGAAGCAATCAGCTTCTCGGTGATGCAAATATTTTGACGGCAAGAGAACAAGAGTAAACGGTCGATCGATTGCATAGATAAAACATCTGTTTAAGTTGCATTCGTTGTTACCACTCATCGCGACGGACACCAACCGTAGCCACCACGGCCTATTCATGATTGATATTTATTGACAAAGCGGAATGGATAGATTGAAATGTGGAGGGAGGACTCACAGGGCGGTAGGAGGGGGAGCTTGATATCCCCGAGCGAGAGTCAGCAGCATGGACCCACCATGATTAAATAATTCGAGCCAAGATCTGGTTCTTTCTAGGTCCTTCCAACTTAGATATCGTTAAAAAAACCTTTATAAGGTACAATACGAATTTTTTGGAACTTTGACTATAATTAACTATAAACTCAGAACTAGTGGTAACGTAGAAAAATGAAAAACTAGAATAAAACGAATAAGTGTGTGTTTTATCAAATGCAACAAAAATGCTTATAGGATGCAATAAAGATAAATCATTTAAAAATATATAATGGTACAATATTTTTAATTATATTTATTATTGAATAGTATCTGATTAAGGTGCAAGGATGAAAAAAAACATAATACGTACTGTAATTCATAGCATGTAGATTAACCATTGTAACTGCAAGTTTTCATATGTGTGGTAGCTACAATGAACACATTTTCTCATGTGCAGTGGTAAATTACAGGAAACTTTTTGGTACACGAAGCATAACACAACTCTCCATGCGCTAGCAACAGTATTAACTGTTACTAGAGCGATATCATTAAAATATTTTAGCACTGCATAATTGATTTTTGTTTCTTATATTCAGTTTTATTGAAAATCAGTTATTCATCTGCGTGAAATAATTATTGCGTCCCAAGTTGTGTTAAAATCGTTTTTCTTGGAGAATATTATTTTCTTTGCCATCTGTGTTTAGCTCTACCAACCTAAGGGGAAAAAAAGAAAGCCATGAGGTGATCGCAGAAAAGAAAAAAAGTCATTACCGCTCACCAAAGGAAGATTCATCGTCGTGACAGAAGGAAGGGACCCAACACTGGTAAATAAAGTACAGCCGCTGCCGCCAGGTCGGACGGCGCCGGCAATCCGAGGCTGCTTTTTTTTTTTTTTTTTTTGAAGCCGGCAATCCGAGACCGAGGCTGCTACGTAGTGTACGCTTTTTCTTTATCATTTCGCGAGTGAGTGCTGTCTGCCGCTGGTCTGTTTTTTCCACGGCCGAATCCCGGTGCAGGTGCAGCGCACGCACGCGCGCTACTCGTCAAAGCACGGCGACTCTGCCCAATGACTTTCCTTTTTACAAAATGACTTTGCGGCCACGAAACCGGGTCCTCGCGCGCACGTTGCCAAACGGGAAAAGAAACAAAAAAAAATGTGCAGAGGGATTGGTCGCGTCGCTGAACGAGCACGTCCGTGGCGAGCAGAGCAAGCATCTCGACCGGGCGCACGTGCGCGCAGGCTGGTCCGGTGCGCCGGTCGAGTCGTCTCGTCCGGCACCGCGCGCCGCACATACCCCGTCGCCGTCGGGCGAGTGAGCCCGCTGCCGGGTCGCGCGAGGAGCTGCGGACACGTGGAGTTCCGCTCTGGTCAGGTGGCGGCGCCACCTACTGTGCCTGGATTGGCACGCACGCCGTCTCTCGCTCCAGTGATTTCCTCGTGGGGCACGTTCCGTGGCCACGTATGCAGCAGGTTCGGCCCCGACGTGTGGGTGCTCTTTCGCTAGGCAACGGACGCGTGGGCAGGACTAGGACGGCAGTTCGGCTGTGCTGGCCTGCGACTGCTCTCAACTCGATCTCATCCGGTGGAGTGCACGTGTCCCGGAGCAGATGCTGCCATGCTTCACAACACAACACACGGTCCATCCACAGCTCAGCACTTGATTTCTTCGTCTTCTAAAAATGTTCTTACTAGCATTTTTTTCTTTATCTTTTCGTGGCTGTCCTGTGTTTCCCTGCCTGCCGTGGAAGCCAAGAAGAACCTGGCGCAGGCGCAGCGCACGCACGCCACCAAGTCCGAGCACAGCGACCACGCCACGCCGCCCACTCAATCAAATGTCTCGCGCGCAAATCCAGCTTGCTACGAGCAAAAAAACCCTCGGCGTTATAAAAAAAAACAAACCCTCAGCGCGCACGTTTCCAAGCATAATAAAATATTTAAAAAAGAACTCTGCTATACGTCCGACGGATACTTACAACCACGGCGTCCGACTGCACATCACGTGGTCTAAATCATCCACAGCAAAAACTAGCAGCTCATCGAACGACCGAAGCAGCAGTCGGAAGATGCAGCCGAACAATAGGACTGTACGTGAAGCAATCCGTTTAAAAAAGTAGTCCCGACGATGCCCGTGCAGCCTCTCGGAGAGGTGGACCCAGTCAGCCGCGAGGGCTGCCGCGTCCGCAGGTCGTCGGCCAAAAAGCAAGCATCTCACCCCGACCTCATGTTTTTTTTAATCCCTCCGTTTCTAGATGTAGAGTATTTTGGAGTTTAATTTTTTTCTAAATAGAGTTTTTTTTTGTAAATGTAGGATGTCTATAGATAAGACAAACTTTGTGATTGATGGGAGAGTTACTTGGATGGATGGATGAAAGTATAAAATGAAGGGTATGATAGCCTTCCGCGTCCTCCTCCCGTGCTTGTCTCGTCCTCCTCACCACGTCCCCGACCCACGCCACCACTCTCCACCCTCCCCGTGCCCGCCATCTCCACCGCGTCCACCATGAAGCTCGGGGAGAAGGTTCCGGAGTTGGAGAAGAAGCCCTCGCGAGCGAGCGCTGCCTGCTCGCATTGGGGGAGCACCACCGGGACCGTGCAATGGGGTGGAGGAGAGGGCGACGAGGATGGGTTCGAACACGAGCGTCTCGGGTTGCACTCCGGGTGCTCTATTTCTTGATCGCTACCTTTACAAATCCCAGGATGCGTCTCGTGTTTGGATCGTTCATTGGAGATGAGAATTTGACGTGTTAATACCCATTTTCGGTATGGGTCTCAGTATAGGAACTCTGTTGGAGATAGCCTTAGGCCTGTTTGGCTCAAAGCAATTTCAAAGGAAATACCATGAATTCGTTCTAGAGGAACGGAACCGTATATCGCTGCGATCGGAACAAGGGAATGATTGTTTCCTTTCCGGAGAACAGGAATAAGAGAATGTACAAATCACAAGAAATAAAACATCCAGTCAAACCTAAGGGAATGTTTGGCTTGCTGCTATGTGCGATGATTACTTTTCTTTCTCTCTACTTCTTCTCGTCAATGGCTTAATGCACCAATTTGAGTGAGGTGTAAATCTTAGATTTCGCATTAGATCATGTTACCTCCCTCATTTCTCCACCTATTTTCCTATTTCCCAAGGTCTACTAGTAATTCTAGCCATGGAGATTAGAGCTCCAAACAGCAACAATCACCATTCAGTTAGTGAAGATGCACTAGGTCCCCTAGTGGGTTTTGGTGATAAATGACAAATGATTAAAAGCTCTAATGTGGTTATTGAGTCATTGTGCAGGACAATAAAATGATAGCATCCACAATGTGAGAAAGTAAACCCCTCAATTAAAAGGTTGAAGTACTCAAAGAGTCAAGATGACAAGTTTAGATTTATAGCTTCTTGAGTATAGGTGTGCCAAACTATTAAGAGGGATGAAGCGATCTTACGTGCTCGGGAAGAATGTGCTCTAGGTATTCTCAAACAACTTGGAACCAAAATACCAACTCAACCTCGATCAAAAAGCCTATCTTTTCCTATCTTCTCCACACCTGACGGAAGTTCCGTCGGTTCCGGAGAGTTTGAGACGGAAGTCCCAAACGTGACGGAAGTACCGTTCCTAGGGTTTTCCGGTTCAAATCTTGCCCGACGGAAGTTCCGTCCGGGCTGACGGAAGTTCCGTCGGTTCCAGAGAGTTTTGGACGAAGTTCTAACTTGAACGGAAGTACCGTCCCGGGCTTTTCGCAGTTGACCTAATAGGGTGACGAACTTCCGTCACCACGGAGTTCCGTCAAGTCCAATCATTGACTTGAGCAACGGCTCTTTTAGAGCCCACACTATATAAAGCTTTGACCTAACCCGTGAGAAGAGCTGCTGGTGCCCTGTGAACTCTCGGATCTTGCTCAAGCTTTCTCTCTCACTCCTCTCCACTCCTCTTGAGATCCAAAGCCATTGGAGTGAGCTCCCATCTTGATTCCAAGCTTGATAGCACCAACCCAACCTAGAGCACATCTTCCCTTAGCAACTAATCTCGTTCTTCACTTGTTACTCTTGGAGATTCGTTCTCCTAGATTGGCTAGGTGTTGCCCTAGAGCTCCCAAGCTTGTGGTGAGCCTTGGGAAGTTTGTGAAGGTTGAGATTCGCCTCCGCAAGGAAAGGAATCCAAGGAAGAAGAAGAAAACCAAGTTTGACCTTTGTGGTTGCTTGGGAGGATTAGGGTTGAAAGAAACCCGGCTCTTTGTGAGCTCCTCAACGGAGACGTAGGAACCTCTTTGTGAGGGGTCCGAACTTCGGTGAAAAATCTCCGTGCCTCTCTTGTTTGTTTTTGTTGTGTGTTTGCTTGTTCTCTCTCGGGTGTGTTTTAGCCCGATCTACTTGTGTATTGCGTGTCTATTGAATTCCTGCAGGTATAACACTTTCAAGGCAAAAAGGAAGGTTTCCATTCAAGTGGAATCGTGAGATTTCCTCTTCCTTTCCATTCCCTAGAGTTTTCATCTCACCACCCCGACGGAAGTTCCGTCGGTGACGGAAGTTCCGTCGATGGCGAATTTAATCATTTGCTTTTAAGTGTTGCAATTTCAGGTTTTTATCTAGATTGCCTATTCACCCTCCCTCTAGGCAACTTTCGGTTAGTCTCGCCTTTAATTTTCTCCCCGTGAAGGAGTGAATGGAGAAGAGAGGGTGGTGTCCCATTGACACCTGTAGCACGGCCATCTCTTGTTGGCCGGCGGTGAAACCCGTTGGTCGGAGGTCTCGTTTGTCGGGCGGTCACAAGATCCAAATTTGAATCTCGTTGACTTTTGGCATTGTCTAAATTCGAATTAGAATCCCAAGTTGCATAACTTGGAAAATTATGCCAAACATCGGGGTGTTCACAATGAAAATGTCTACAAATTTTATGTGGGGTAAAAGTTGAGATTCTGTTATGAGAATTTTTGGAAAAAAATCTAGAATGGATGCTATTTTTCAAAACAAAAATTAATTTCTAAGGGAATTTAAATGTTGCCAAAAATTCTGGTAAAAACCCTAAAATTATTTTGATGTACCCGAGTGGTGAAAATTTGGTCTCAACGACGACTAGGACCACGAATTGTGGCTCAAGATATAAGTAAACTATGGATACAAGAAAGTAAGGAAATAACACTAGTATAAGATTTAGTAGCTCTTTCATGCACACTTCATTGATTCAAAATGGTATAATATGTAATCATTCGAACTGATAAAAAACATGCTCAATATTAGCATACCATCCTAACGAGTCACCTCCATCTCATTTCTCGATTCACTCTTATAGTTTCCATAGCTGAAAAGCTCTTTCAACCGTGAAATGACTATGTCGGTTTGTACCGATTGAGTGCTAATTAGATAAGAGATCAATCTATTAAAAGAAAGGAAAAAAAACTAATAAGATATTTATGTTCCGTCTTCTATGTTCGATTACACGCTCGAAATTACGATTAGCCTGGATATGGAAGAGGTATGTTCAGTTCTGGGCCAAACTATTGGGTAGATGACCTTGAAAATATAGGATGGGTACATGGAATTTTGTATCAACGACTAGGGCCATGGCCCTAGTGGCCCTCTACGTAGTTCCGCCCGGGATGTACCCAACATTTCGTGTAAGAATATTGGTACACTTGTGTTGGAAATTTTTATGTAGCTTGAAACCTAGTTTTTGGTTTAAATTTGAATTTAAACTTTTTCTCATTTGGCTTTTTAATTAAGTTCAAATTCTCTTAAGCCAGGGATTAGGGTTTTTCATTTGGTTAATGGCCTTTTTGTGACACAGGATGTCACATAAGATATTATGGTTATTTTGCACTCCTTTCATAAGAACCCCGCCTACATGCGTACAAATATCGTATTCATTTATTTGATGATCCAGGTTAAGAGATGATGGGACTTAGGCTACCCATCGATACCACTTTATTTTGTTTGATGATTCATGACTTGGTCATTGAGATCGACAACCAACATGCGGGGGTGCATCATCATAGCCATGGACCTTTGTTGTGCTTTGGAGCTCGCCTGGGTCGCAAGCAAGGTTGCAAGCCAACTCTGTTTGGCTAGAAAGCAAAACGAGCTAAAACATGCTTGAAAATTTATCTAATCGAACCAAAAGTGAGTTGAACCAGCTCATGGGCTTCGACCTAAACGTTCTTGCCTATTTGTGTGCCTCCTCTTTTTTCCTATTGTGGATGCCAAGAAGAACCCGACGCAGGGTGCAGCGCACGCATGCCACCAAGTTTGGCATGTCTAGTATACACGCACGGGGAGACGTGCTCATAAAACTTCCTATAGTCTCTTCACTTTTCGTTTTATGAAAGTTTTAACTCTCGTAATTTTTTGTTTAAGGAAGTGTCTTCCAAAAAAAATTGTAGTAATTAAATTTTGGAACAAACATTGTAGTAAAATTTGAGAGCAAACATTTTTGAGCAAACTTTAAATCAAACTTTAAAGTAAACTTTGAAGCTAAAATTTTGAATTAAACTTTTGACTAAGAAATTTTGGATTAAATTTTTGACTAAACTTTTGGGGTCACCTTTTTTCTTTAAGCGCTCGCTTGTATCAGGAAAAGTGCACCAAGTTCGAGCTCATCGACCATGCCGCCCACTCAATCAATGACTCACGCACAATCCAATCAAGCATGAGGTCATAAGTTTTTTATTACAAATCTTCATCCACCACTAAATTTTGATTGCTAAAATCACTCCAATTAAAACATATTAAATTGATCTGATCTGTTTTTGTTCATTTAAAGTAGTCAATAGTACTCTTATCAAACTTATAAATTTAGAACTATAATCTTTTAATCATCTTTGTGGACATTGGATTCGGCATTTTAAGAATGTTTCGGTCTTTGAATGCGGTCGGGTTTGTAGCCTTGTTTAGGAATAGTCCTCTAGACTCTCGTTCGTCTTCCCTCACTTGACTTCATTCCCTAGACTCTTTTCTTCATCTCAATATTGACAGTTGTGGATGAGACTTACTCACTCGGCGGACTTACAATGATTACCATGATATATATAAGAAGTCGAGATCCTCTATTTGTATTAAATGGACACAATAATATGAAAGCGGTTCGGGTCAAAACGTTTGATTCATCAAACCACACCTTTTTTAGGGAAGCAAGTCGGGTGACTCGACCTTAAACAAAACCGGTTAACCGTATTATGCAACCTCATCGATCCTAAGGTCTTCTCGATCCGAAATCCCGATCTCCGCCTTGATCGGTCGCACCATGGCGCCAGCATGGTCCGGACTCCGCCATTGATCCGACGTCTCGTTGTTTCCGTCGACCTAACGAGGCGCCGCTTCTATGCTCCGCCATCGATACGCCGCCACTCACCATGTGGAGAGACCCTTGCTACTCCAAGAAGGGCGCCGCATCGACGACGCCGACAAGGTCAAGTCGCCGCCGATATCGGGTGCCGACCAATCTATGGTATCGTTCGACGTAGGGGCAACGAGCGCCTACATCCCGTGATGCGCACCTCTTATATGAACTCCTGCATGTTCCCACTCTAATCCGAAAATAGTTCCGGGATCTTTATCCAACATCGTAGAATCGTAGTGCACACATATTGATTATAGATTACAAATTCGTAGAATCGCTGCCTTTGTCCGGCTCTACGCGAATTTCTAGGATTATGTAGCATGTAGACGGAGGAAAAAAACTGTTAATATTGTACTCCCTCCATTCTACAAATGTTGACGTTTAAGACAAGCATAAACGAACTACTCTCCAGTCCAAGAATATAAGGATTTGTTGACTTTTTCACTTCTCGTTTGACCATTCGTCTTATTCAAAATATTTATGCAAATGCAAAAATAAAGAAGAGATACTTAAAATATATCTAGAAATAAAATAGATTCTAATAAAATAAATAAATTTTTAACAAATTTTTTATATAAGACGAGTGGTCAAACGAGGAGTGAAAAAGTCAACTAATCCTTATATTCTTGGACTGAGGGAGTAACATCAAGCTAATATTTTATTGTCCCAAACGTCATCAATTTCAGAACAAACGAGTAGGTCATAGTAAAAGTCCTTTCCCATTATCTTTTCCCGAGTGACTGTTGTCTGTGGCTTGTCTTGTTTTCCACATCGGAATCCCGGTGCAGGTGTGTAGTGCACGGACGCTACTGTTGTCAAAGCACGGCGACCCCGCCGCCCAATGACTTTTCGTTTTGTTTTGATAATGAGTTTTCGGGCAACAAATTAAGTTGGGTCCGCGCGCGCACGTTGCCAAACGGGAAGAGAAACAAACACAAAAAAAGCAAAAAACGTGATTGGGGGCGTCGCCGACCCAGCACGTCCGTGGCGAGCAGAGCAAGCATCTCGACCGGGCGCACGTGCGCGCAGGTTGGTGTGGTCCGCCGGTCGAGTCGTCTACTGTGCTGTGCCAGGAACCGGCGGTTGGGTTCGTTCCCATCAGGTGGGCGCCATCTACTGTGCTGTGCCAGGAACCATTGGCAGGCACGCCGTCTCTCGCTCCGCAACGATTCTCTCGTGGGCCACGTATACAACATGTTGGGCCGGCCGGCCGGCTTGTCCCTCCCGACGTGTAGGTGCTCTGCGCTAGGCAACGGATGCGTGGGCACGACCACGACGGCAGTTCGGCTGTGCTGTCCTGCGACTGCTCTCAACTCTCATCCGGTACGTACTACGGTCCTACTACAGCTCATCACTCAGCAGCATGTTCTGAGCAATTTTCTTTATCTGACGAATTTTCATGGCGTTTGATGTGTCTGCCTCCTCTGTTTCCCTGCCTGCCGTGGAAGCCAAGAAGAACCTGGCGCAGGCGCAGCGCAAGTCCGAGCACAGCCCCGCCGCCCATCCAATCCAGCTCGGGGCACGTTGCGAAACATAAAAAATATTAAAAAAGGGGGAGCCGATGCCCGTGCAGCGTCGCGGGGGCTCGAGGACCCAGTCAGCCGCAGGGGCCGTCCGCAGGTCTTCGTGGTCGTCGGCCCAAAAGGAAGCACGTGATCTCACGAAAAAGCACTCGGCCTGGCAAGCGACACGTGGCCGGGCACGACCGACTCATGTCCAGGCCGGCCCCGACGTGTAGCATATGCTGAGTTCTGCGCCGGTATGCCGACATGTTGCATGTGTCTAGTAGTGTACCGCTGGCCACATCATCCG